>PVKE010025688.1:0-22852 GCA_004027555.1 Craseonycteris thonglongyai | reverse complement strand
GAAACCTGTAAAAGTTGTCCTAGAAAACAGGCAGGAACCCAGAGAGCTCTCAAGGCTGAAAGGCAGGGAGAGCTTGACATAATGCTTCGTCTGTGCTCAGTCGCTCTGCTGCTGTCACCTCTGCTGAGTGCCTCCAGCAAACATCTAGACTGCTATTGTCTACCAGCTAGAGTGGATTTTCATTCTTCCTGTAGGTTTTACATGACTTGTGTGTGACTCAATATGTTGTACATAAGTGTCAAACTCATTTAGCCTATGCTCATTGATTATATTTCTGTGTGCCAAGCAGTCTTCTATGTGCTGAGGATATACTAATAAACAAATATGTAAAAATGCCTTTCCTTATGAAGCTTATGGAAAAATATACATGATAACAATAAATATTGATAAATGAAATACATAATATGATGATGTGTCTATTACTTGTTTTCTGGAAGTAGGTAGAGGGTGTATCTCCCCATTATGGCTTCTACAATAATCAAAGTGGGTATTTTATCATATACATGCAAATGGGGAGTTGTCCCAATATGGGGAAGAAATTGGATATTGGGGAGGCAAAAAAAAGAAAAAAGAGAGAAAGATTGTAATATGGATGCTATTTAACTTAAAGCATGAATGAATGTTTGCTATTATTTCATGTTTATCCAATAATATTTACTGACCTCTTTGCTCCAGAGACTGTACAAGCCAGTTTCACATACATCATTTCATTTTATCCTCACAACAATTCCTAAAATTACTATCCATACTACTTTTGAGATAAGGCAACTGGGTGTTCAGAGTGTTTATTTATCTTTCTTGAGGTTGGAGGACAGGATTACTTCCCAAGTACTTCCATTCAATATCCTTTATTTCTTTCACTATGCCATTCTTCTAGTTAATAGAGAGATTTGGTTACTGGAAGCTCAAATGATGGAAAGTATACTGTGTGTTCATCTACCTTTCTGGCTCCAGTTTCCCACCCTTATATGCGGCAAATTTCTCAAGTGCCCCTAATGTGCAGAATGAGCCTTAGTGATTTTACCTACAGCCCACAAATTTTCAAAATAATAACTGGCCCCTACTGCAATTCAGGGCTGATTATTTCTATTTCTGGGGATAAGAAATTGAAGCAAGAGAAGCAATTACTACATCTTGTATTGACCGATGAAGTGCTTCTCATTCATATCAATTCAGGTCATAAAATATATAAAACTGCATAAAAAATTACCAGCAAGTATGAAAGTGTTTTCACTGACCTCAGAAGCACTCAGAGAGTCACTGATCTGGGGGTCACAAGAAAGGCCATTATCGTTACTTGTTTTCTTCCACTAAGTGTTTACACTCGGCAGTCTGTTTGGCAATAAGCTCAAGGTTATGCTGTCAGTGCAAGATCATTAGCTTTACAATTTTTCAAAAAGCATTTGCCTTAGCAAATGTTCATGCCAACCTTAGTGAACGTGTTTATGTCCAGGTGTAAATCCTGTTGCTGGAAGATCTGCTTGCTAATTACACTGGCTGCTGTTCTTTATTTCTCCGTGCATGAATTGGGCAGCAGAAATTCATCAGGAAACTTCTCTTCCTGAACGACGTTATCTGAAGTTCTTAGCAGAAGCTTGGGTGGTTGTGCCTTGGTAAGCAATTTCCTCCTGTCAGCTATCCAGAGCAAAGGCTAAGCAGCTGTGCTCCCTTCTCCCTAGGGTTGTCAAGGCAACTAGAAAAAGTGACAAATGTCTAGTTATTTTTGGTTAAGGTGATGTCAGATTGATATCAGAAAATGTTCAGGCTTATGAATATCATCTTTTATTTTCTCTGAATGCCCCTTGAAAAGCAAAGGGATGTGGTTTGGTGGTGGTGGTAGAGGGTGGGAAGTTTGGCAGGTACACATGGGACTTTCAAAAGCAACTGGAATATAGCAAGTACTGTGCTTAGGGCTTGAGCTGCAAGGATGGCATTGTCCCGACCTTCAAATATACAAAAAAACAAAACCCTCAGTCCAGAGGAGAAAAACTGAAGTAAAGTATGTAAAGACATACTTTAGATAATAAAAACATGTAAAGAGACAATTGTAATAAAGTATGATAATTCATACAAGAGAATTATGTTTTTCTGCTAAAGCATAAGGAACAGCATCTTCTGCAGAGCAGGTTGATAAGGTGTGTTAATCAGAGTTCTTCAGAGAAACAGAACCAATAGGATACACACACACACACACACACACACACACACAAACACACAGGCTCATGTGATTATAGAGGCTGAGCAGACCCATAGTTTCCTTTGTGCAAACTGAAGAACCAAGAAACCCAGTGGTATAAGTCCTGGTCAGAGTCCAAATGTCTGAGAACCAGGAGTAATAGTGTCTGAGGGCAGGCAAACATGGATATCCAAGGGCAAAGAGAAAGCAAATTCACCTTTTTTTAGCCTTTTTGTTCTATTCAGGTCCCCAAGGATTAGATAACACACATTCACATTATTGAAGGTGATCTTATTTACAGAGTCTCCCAATTCAAATACTAATCTCTTCCAGAAACAAATTCAAAGACACGTCCAGAAGTTATGTTTTACCAGCTATCCAGGCCTCACATAGTCCAGTCAGGTTGGCACATAAAATTAATAGTCACATAAGGCTTCATATAGGAGGTGATATTCTTGTTGGTTTCACAGGTAATCGAGAGTTCAACAAATTGGGTTTTAAAATCTGAAATACATTTTGTGTTTTCAATATTAAATTTGAATTATGCAGTCACAGTATGTTATTTCGATTTCTCCCTTGTTCCTGTAGTGACTCTTGAAATATAATTTGCATTTTTGTGTATCACAAAATCATATATATTTACATTTTTAATTGCTAGATCTGGGCAGAAAAACTAAAAAAGCCGTTGGTTGGGTAGTTGTGCATCTAGCTGCTGTTTAGGGACGAGGAGACAAATATAAGTAGGACTGAGGCAGAGAGAGAGAATCTGATCCCAGGGAGCTGCCTAGGAAGAAGCACATCTGAAAAGGACAAGGTTGTCATAAAAGCCAAATAAGAATCTTGCTCTTACGTGACGTGTTACCCTGAAAACAACAAGGCACGAAAACAAGACTCTGTAGAATCAGAAGACTCGTTCCAGTTCTGGTTTGGCCACAGTGAAGATATGTGATTTCACTTCAAAAAATTTGTCCTACCTGTGCTCCAAAGTTGTGGTAATTATCAAGCCAAAGAAATTCATTGTGTTAGTTAGGGTTCTCTAGAGGAGAGCCAATAAAGAGATTTATTGTAAGTAATTGGCTCATGCTACTATGGAGGATGACAAGTCCCAAGGTTTGTAGTCAGCAAGCTGAAGACTTAGTAGAGCTAATGGTATAGTCCTGGTCTGAGTCCAAATGCCTGAGAACCGGGATTGTCAATGATGTAGTCCCAGTACTTAGGCCAGCTGGCTTACAGCCAAGGAAGAGCTAATGCTTCAGTTCAAATCTGAAGGCAGGAAAAATCCAATGTCCCAGCTCACAATCAGGAGGAGGAATTCTGCCTTCCTGGTGGGAGAGTCAGTGTTTTGTTCTATTCAGGCCTTCAGTTGACTGAGTGAGGCCCACCCACATTAGGGAGGGCAAACTGCTTTCCTTGGTTTACCAATGTAATCTCATCCAAAGATACCCAAATAAAAACATGCAAAATGAAGTTTGACCAAATATCTGGGTACCCTGTGGGTCTGTCAGGTTGAGACATAAAATTAGCTGTCTCAGAGGCAAACTTGCTAAGTAAATTAAAGTGGCATATGACTGTAAGGTGTTCTTATAAAGAGTTTACATAGCCATTACCTATCTACTGTGGGCTGTGAAAAGAGGGTGTTTCTTTATCCAGTTATTCATTATTTGTTTGTATTTGAGGCCTATCATGTACCAGCCACTGTGCTTGGCCTGGAGATAAAATAGTAAAGCAAACAATTCCCATCTTCATGCACATCCTCATCTGCTGAAGAAAACACATTAATCAAATATTCACAAACATAAACATTGATAAATTGTGCTTCGTTGCTAAGGAGAAAAGCTACCAGGGGACTATAGTCCCAGACTGGGGGTAGAGTGGGGTTGTCTAAGAAAGTTTCCTCTGAAAAGTGAAGCATAAACTGAAATTGAAGGATGAGAAGAGGCTAAAATAGATGAAGAGAGTAGAAGGAAAAGAGATTTTACTTTATTCAAAGAATATTTATTGAATGCTATCCTAAACTAGTTACTGCTCTTTCTAGACAGTTAGGCTAAACCTCTAAACAAACCAGATAAAATCTCTGCCCTCATGGAACTTACAGTCCAACTAGGAAAGACAGAGTAAACAAAACATAAATAAATGATATAGTATGTTAAAAGATGATAGGTGTTACGGAAAGATGGATGAAGTGCAGCAGGGTAAAAAGTGTCAAGAGCATAGGAAGTGAAGGCAGTGTTGCCATTTTATATAGGATACTCCGATTTGCTGTCATCTTGAGTAAAGACTTGAAGGCAATAAGAGGTCTGGCCAGGTGGACACCTGGAAGAAGAGATTTCCAAACAGAAGGATCAGCTTATGCAAATGTTCTAAGGCGCTTAAGGACCCGTGAGACATGCTTGAGGAAAAGCAAGGAGGCCAGTGACTAGGAGTAGAGTAAGCGAGGGGATTATGGGAGAACAACAAGAGATAAGAACATAATGTGCAAAGCACAGGGCAAAAGACTTTACAGAATTATCTCAATTAGTCCTCACAACAGATCTAATTATAAGCCAGACAGATGACAATGAGGTTCAGAATGGTAAAGTGTGTGATTCAAAATTCTGTTAACCATGAATTTCATTCATCCTAAAGACTGCAAGAAACTACAGAATGTAAGGGTGAGAAGTGTTGCCTCTGGGGCCTGTTGCAGTATGAGCCCCAGTTCTGTTAATACAAGCCATGTGGTATTAAACTAGTTATTTAACCTTTCTGTGTTTCAGTTTTCACATCTGTAAAAATGGAATGATTACAGTACTCTTATGTTGCTTTTATGAAAATTAAAGGACTTAATTCATGTGAAGTGCTATGAATAGTGTCTGGCTCATAGTAATTACTCAAAAATACTAGCTATTATACTGAATTCTATCTTAAGTAGTTGCTCAAGTAACTACTGTAATTTCTCTTCCAGCAAATGTACACTGAATACCTGCTCCCTTTTGGGTATTGATGATACAGAGATGGATGAGAACAAATTACCATGAGATTCTTCATGTCTAGAAGGTAGAGCCAAGATCTGACCAGGATAGTTATTATTTGAGATGGGATGATAGATAGAAGATAGGTGTTTAGACTTCATTATGATAATAATGTGAGCTTTTAAAAGCTTTTAGGCAGTGGAATAAGAAATAAGGTTAGATTTGTGAATATATTAGTGTGACCGCAATGTGGAGGGTATCAAAAGGTATGGCTAGATGAGGGGGAGGGAAAATTAGAGAAAGTGTTTCTACAGTTCTGGGAATAAAGGGGAGAGTCTGAACTGGGGTACGGTTTACAAGGATGTAGTTGAAGAAATACATTGGAGAGGCTGTAAGTATATGGATTAATTGTAATATAGGGAAGGGAAATGAAGACTATTTTTACAGAAGAAACTAAGAGATTGGATTCCCAGCCTGATGCCTCCAAGACACAGAACTCAGGCAGATGTTAAGTAAGGAAGCAGTGCAATCTCTCCGGAAGACTAGAGATTTCATTAGGACCATCCCTGTAGTTAAGCCCATGAAAAGAAAACACAGGTTATGCTTTAGAACAGTTAGAGACAAATCTGCTCCTATGCTTCTTGCATCTCACTGGAGCTAAGGATAAATTTATTATGGTTCTTTTATTCTCCTTTCTCCCTCACCCCATACCAATTAGTTTTTCATGGAAGCAGAAAACACATATAAACGCTAGCCTGGGGGTTGCAGGGGGTCTCTCTTCCCCTAGCATTTAGAGACTGCCACTCTATCTATGGGGCTTTTGATTTCTTACTTACTCTCTGCTAAATAAACTTACTTTTACTTTAACTCTATATCAGCTTACATTCGATTTTTTTCCTACGTGAAGCCAAGGACTCTCTTTTTTTGTAACAGTTGGATGAGTGACATTAGGGAAAGCAAATAATCTAGAATAACCCTTACATTCATGACTTGAGCATCTTGCTAAAATGTAAGGATGGCTATCAGACCAGAAATCAATGAAAACTGTTATTATAAAGCCAATTTGGCAGATCAGAAGATGCTCGATTATTTGGTATATATTAAGGTGACCAGATTTTAACATTGGTAAAGCGGGACACCATTGACGGGGGTGGGGATGGGGGGATTCTTAATTAAAAATTTGGTCTATCTCCCGCCGTTCCCTAGCTTGTCGTGCATTCTTTCCAAAAATTGGGACTTTTTTAAAACGCCGCGGGACGCGGGAAAAATTGTTAAATATCGGGACTGTCCCGCCAAAAGCGGGATGTTTGGTCACCCTAGTATATATGCTAGCTTCTGATGGAGTCCCAGTAGGTGTGGTCTGTGTTTTCTCTTCCCCACAACCTTGTGACCAGATAGCATGTGACCCTAAACGCAAGTCTTAGGCCAAATTCTGTGAAATACCCAAACATGATAGTAAGAAGGAACAAAAACAATGCCACACTCTACACTAGGCTTCTGATAAGTAGTTTGCAGAAAAGGCTCAGGGCAAGTTATTCCAGGACTTTATGAGAGTAGAGGCAGCCAACCTTCTGGTCTGGTTAGATTACAAAGTCCTGGGTGGAGTGGGAGGACACAGAAATATTGGCATGTTAGCCTCAGGCTCTTACTGGATTGTTATTCCTTGTTTGTACAAGGAGGTGGAGACTGTAGAATATTCCTACCCAGTCATCTCTATTAAGTACACTCATTTTTTTAATAATTAAAAATTTTTTAAAGGTTCTAATATCCCTTAGGCTAATTACATACTCTAGGGTCTTAGATTTTGATAAGGATAATTCAGATGTTTAGTAACCATCCTTGAAGCTTGATTTCTGATGAGGTACTTCAAATACTAACCAGAACCCCTAGGGCATACATTAGAATTGATTTGTACAACTGTTTAAATCTTAAAAATACTTCACACTGTTGTAAAGAAATATCTTAGAAGTAAATAATCAATATAATAGGAAGGCCGGGGGAAAGTTTTAAACAAACGAAATATAAAATGCTTATGAAGTCCACGTATTTAGTAGTTATTTGCTTATTTAAATCTAAAGTTCAAGAGAGGTCTCTGAAATGGCAAATTAGGCATCAACAATACAAAGGGTATAGATCAAAAAAAGAGACAGAATGAACTGCCCTAAGTCATATGCATATAGTTAAAATTTTGTCAATGCAATCTACCCTGGGTAAATTGCTTGATTTCTATTACTTATGAGCAATAATCATACCAACCACACTAATTGCATGCATTAACTTATTAATCCTCACATAACCCCGTGAGGTAGGTAGTATTATTTCATTTATGTAGATGAGGAAATCAAATCACAAATAGGTTGTTATTTGTCTATCATCACATAAATAAACAAATAGTTAGATAGATAGATAGATAGATAGATAGATAATAAGGGAGATGGACCTGTGCCTTTTGCCACTAAAATGAAAATTAGAGTCCTGTTAGCAATAGAGGCAAAGTAGGTGGTTTTACTAGGTTAATAAAATGCAGGGATTTTCCTTGTTTATTTTTAAAATAGAAAATCAGCATACTCTCTCTAAATAAAAGCCCTTAAAATTCTATCTTTCTGTAAGGCCCAAGCCCGTTTTAGAGTTTAATGAAAAGTCTTAAGAAAACAATGTGGTAATTGAGAAGCAGCATTTTCTAAACGGCTGGTTGAAAGGGAGGGTGGCCTGTGACAGTAACCAGAGACAGAATGCTCAGGACAATGTTGATGCCCTGTGCTCTCCCTGTGATGGGAACTGGAGGGTTGGCTCCTCTACAAGGTCAGGCACCCGCAAGGAACACTATTTGCATAACTCTCCTCAGACTGTCATTACTGACTACTTGGGAGGGCTGTGTGTCGTCCTGTATCTGCCATTCGAAGTCTTGAACTGAATGTACGAGTCTCCTGGGGCCACCAGGTAGAGAGAAATAGTCCACACCATCTGCAGCACTGGGTCACAGTCGTGAATTATTCCGACGGCCACTGAGAGCCAATTTGAGTGGCGTTTCCCTGGAGACGAACGGGCAGCAGGGGCTGTGTGGTGCCTCTCCTCCTTAACGGGGGTCCACACAGTCCTCCCCCCACCCCCCCCACAGGAACTCTGCTGCTGCCAGCAGGGGGTGGGAGTGGCTTCTCCGTGCACAAAAAGCCTTGATTTTAGACCCTTCCTTGTTCTTTCCAGGTGACGTCATCTACCTGCATAAAGGTGGAGCCCATGAACTATAGGATTACACACGTAGATCACCAGGATTCAGATCTCAGGTTGTAACAGATGTGATCTCTCCATGCCTTGATTTTATCTCCTGGAAAGTGAAGATTATAATAATATCAACCTTGTAGCTGTTGGTAAGATTTTAATAGCCGCTAGATAGAACATAGTAATTATTCAGTAAGTGCCAGCTGCTATTATTATTATTATTATTACACACAGAACACAAAACTAAGAATAAGGGATAAAACTGAAATAAGGCATTCATCATATAATTTTACATTTGTGACTCACCTATCTATAATATATAATGAATTAATATAGTTTAGAAACCCCATTATTAACTGACACACAGGGAAATTATATAGGAGTCTTCAATGTATGTGTATTTTTCTATTTGAAGCATTTTAAGAAAGATAAGGCAGGGGAAGCCGGGATGGCTAGGTGGGTTGAGTGCTCACTTTGCAGTGCTGGGAACCAAGGATCGAATCCCAGCCCCGGCCCGTGCGGACCCATGTGCTGAACTGGGAGCTCCCCCAGTTCAGTTCTCTCTCTGTCTCTGTCTCTGTATGTATATTATATATATATATATCTGTCAAAAACAATATAAAAAGAAAGAAAGAAAGATAAGGCAAGGCAAATGTTTTGGATCACACAGTTTTTGTTTTTTGTAGTCCTATGTGGGTTCATATTTATTTTTTAATATCCAGAAGCCTCCGGAAACCAAAGTGGGGAGAGCGGCTTACCATTTCTGAGAAGCTGGGGATTCATCATCGTTATTGCCGTTAGAAGGAGCCCTAATTTGTATTGTACGTGGAGTGAGCTGAGCATATTTACTTTTTACTTATTTTTCATGAGTAGTTTGTTGATGACAGATAATGTTTAAATATATCTCTCCAGATAGCAAGTACTTTTTATTTGTAAAGCTCCTTGAACTCTTGAATAGAAAATGACACATAATTGCAAATTTTAATAAATTTTTTATTTACCTCATTATTTATCATATAAACGTTTATCTGTTTTTCTAAGCTAACTTACTAGTGAAAGAAATGTTTGGTTTAAGAGAACTATGGCCACGGAAACACGATTCTAATATCATACAACTGCTGGAATCCTTAATTTATTTTTAATTATTTGTTTAAATTAAAAAATATGTATTTATTTTTATTGTGTTTTGAAAGAGAGAGACAGAGAGAAGGGGGAGGGCCCAGAGCAGTCTCCACAGTTGACAGCATTAGTTTTCCATATAGTTTCACTCCACAGGTGGGCACAGGGTTGCGCAGGCAGGAACTGGGCCGGGAGCCTCCGGCATAGGCCCCGGCAAGAACTGAACTGGGGGCACACCCCAGTCCAGCATGTGGGTCTGCATGGGCCGGGGCCGGGATTCAATCCTTGGGCTCCAGGGCTGCAAGTTGAGCACTTAACCTGCTGAGCCATCCCAGCCTCCCCCCTATTTGTTTAATTGTTATTAAATTTACTGGGGTGACATAGGTTTCAAGTCTACAATTCTATAATACCGTACATCATCTCTGTATTGCATTGTGTGTTCACCACCTGAAGTCAGTTCTGCTTTCATCACCATATATTTGACTCCCTTTACTCTCTTTTACTACTTCCACTCCTCCCTCAACCTCCAGCAACCACAAAACTGTTCTCCCTGTCTATGGGTTTTTGTTCATTTGTTTGTCTTTTCGTTGTTTTAAGTTTTGTAGTCCTCTTATGAATGAAGTCATATGGTTCTCAATTTTTTCTGTCTGACTTATTTCACTTAGCACAATAATCTCAAAATCCAACAGTATTGTCGCAAATGGCAGGTTTCATCTTTTCTTGTGCCCAAGTAATACTCCATTGTATATATGCACCACATTTTCTTTATCCAATCATATACTGAACTTCAGTTGTTTCCTTGTCTTGGCCACTGTGGATAAGGCTGCAGTGAACACAGGAGTATGTATATCTTTATGAATAAATGTTTTCAGATTTTTGGAAAGATACACAATAGAGAGATTACTGGGTCATATGTTAATTCTATTGTTAGTTTTTAGAGGAAACTTCATACTGTTTTCCATAATGGTTGTACCAAATTGCATTCCCACTAACAGTGTATGAGGCAGGGTTCCTTTTTCTCCATAGCCTCTCCAATACTTTTTATTATTATTTTTATTGATAATAGCCATTCTAACAGATGTAAGGTGGTATCTATAATACTTAAACTTTTTCATTAAAAAATTTTAGGCTTTACTGAGATGCAATTGACATATAACATGTAAATTAAAAAAAAATAATTTTATTTTATTGTTTTTGACAGAGAGAGAAACAGAGAGAAGAGGGAGGGCCCAGAGCGGTCTCCACAGCTGTATGCCATCAGTCTTCCACATACTCTCATTCTACAGGTGGGCACAAGGCTGCACAGGGCAGGAACCGGGCTGGGGGCCTCCTGCATGAGAGGCTCACCTGGCAGGAACCGAACTGGGGTCACACCCCAGTTCAGCATATGGGTCTACACGGGCCAGGGCCAGGACTCGATCGTTAGACCCTAGGGCTGCAAAGCAAGTATGTAATCTGCTAAGCCATCCCAGTATCCCCACACGTGTTAAATTAAGAGATACAACGCAGTGATTTTATGTGTATGTTGCAAAATGGTTAATACAATAAGGTTAGTTAACACACTCCTCATTTCACAGAGTTACAAATTTTTTTATTTTAGGTGGTGAAAACTCTTAAAACATACTCTTTTAGCAACTTTCAAATATACAATACACTTTTAAACTATAGTCACCATCCCTAGGACTTACTTATAACTAAAAGTTTGTACCCTATGACCATCCTCACTCATTCCCCCCATTTCTTACCTCCTGCCTCTGGCAAGTATCAATCTGATCTGTTTCTGTGAGTTTGTTTTCATTAGATTCCTCAAATAGTGAGGTCATAAAGTATTTGTCTTTCTCTGTCTGACTTAGTTCATTAGCATAGTGTCCTGAAGACTTGTTCATATTGTCAGAAATGGTAAGATTTCTTTCTTTTTTATAGCCAAGCAATATTGCATTGTATGCATATGTGTGTGTATGTGTAAACTTTTTTTCTTTAAATACAAAAAATTTATTCTTATTCTTTTTGACAGAGAGAGAGAGAGAGAGAGAGAGAGAGAGAGATACAGAAGCAGAGAGAAGGGGGAGGGCCCTGAACAGTCTCCATAGTTGTACATCATTGGTTTTACCACATAGTTTCATTCCACAGGTGGGCACGGGACTGCACAGGGCAGGACCTGGGCCAGAGTCTCACCCCGGTGAGAACTGAACTGGGGGCACTCCCCAGTTCAGCATATGGGTCCACACGGGTTGGGGGCAGGATTTGATCCTCGTTCCCCGGGGCTGCAAAGTGAGCACTTAACCCACTGAGCCATCCCGGCTTCCCTAAACTTTTTTTCTTAATAAACTTTATTTCGTAGAACGGTTTTATATATATAGAAAAATTGAACAGAACATACAGAGTTTCCATATACCCTCCTGTAGATAGTTTCCCTACTATGAACATGTTACATTAGTATGGTACATTTGTTACAATTAATAAACTAATATAAATACATTATTATTAACAAAGGTCTGTAGTTTATTTAGATTTCCTTAGCTTTTACCTAATGTCTTTTTTCTTTTCAGGGATCCCATCCAGGACACCACATTGCATTTAGTTGTCATGTCCCTTTAGGCTCCTCTTGCCTGTGGCATTTTCTCAGACATTTACTCCTTATCAATGGCCTTGGCAGTTCTGAGGAGGACTCATGAGATAAAATGCTTCTCTCATGGTATTTGTCTGAGGTTTTTCTTATGGTTAGATAAGGGTCATAGGTTCTAGAAAGAAAGGCCACAGAGGAGAAGTGCCATTTTCATCACATCACATCAAGGGTTTATTCTATCAAATGAACTATGACCATTATTTTGATCTTGATTATCTGGCTGAGGAAGGTTTGTCAAGTTTCTCTATTGTAAGGTTACACTTTTTTTTTTTTTTCGTCTTATACTGTACTTTTGGAAGAAAGTCCCTATACACAGCTCTTGTTGAAAGAGTGAGGAGTAATGCTCCTCCCTTTTTTAGGGTGGAGTATCAACATAAATTTTGGGGTATCCCTCTGCATGAGAGTTTTGTTTTTTCCTTTTCCTTCCATTTATTAAGTTATTCAATAATTTATTTCTATCAGCATGAACTCGGATTTTATGCTTTGGGCTATAATTCAATACATTATTGTTTGGCACAAATTCTTTCCGCTTTGGCCATCAGGGGGCTTTTTCAGTTGGCTCCTGTGTCCTTTTGACAAATCTCCTCAGTGTCAAGTTTTTGTTTATTTATTTGTTTGTTTGTTTTGAGTACTCATTTTGTATATTTCCTGCCCCAGTCCTAGAACCAGTTATTTTTCTAAGGAGCCATTCATGCTTTTATAGGAGGATGGTATCAAATATCACAATCTGAGTGCTAACTTTGTTCATTGTTACTGGGGTGTCATTTATTTAAACTTCTCAGCTGACAGAGCAAAAAAACATGTGTATGTATTTCAACCCTTATATGCACACGTATCTATAAATATTTCTATATGTTACCACTGGCAATTAACTATATTAAATTAAACTGAGTTCGTACTGTGCTCTCCAACTATAATACAATAAATCAGTCTAGCCTCCTCCCTTGCTCATCTATAAATTTCAACTCCAATAGTGAGAAATATGGCTTCTACCATCACCCATCCATTTACTTAATTGTTCAGTTCCAGTATGCATATATGGCAGTATCACAATTGTTAACCTGTAACCTTGTGGGATACAATTCTTAAATGTAATTCTGTGCTTCTAGTCTTACAGACTCCACTCATTACCGGAGTAACTTAGGTCAGTACCTTTACCCTCCACCCCCTTCAGTGAGATTGTTTCACGTATTTTAATATAATTAGATTCTCTTGTCACAGTCTGTCTTTTTTTCTGGGGTCCCCCAAACCTCTAAACAATGTTTTTTTTTGAAATTTTACATATGTTAAGTTTCACTTTTTGTGCTATAAAAGTTCTCTGGACTTTGATTAGTGCATAATGTCATGGGTTTACCATTACAATACCATACAGAATAGTGTCACTTCCCTAAAAGTCCCCTGTGCTTTTTCCATTCACCACCCCCTCCTCAATCTGAACCCCTGGCGAACATTCATATTTGCTATCTCTATGCTGTTTTGCCTTTTCTAGAATGTCAAGTACTAAAAATAATCTAAGTCATATTATATATATATATAAAACCTTTTCAGACTGGCTTCTTGTCAATAAGCCTTTAAGATTCTTCCATATCTTTTTTTGTGGTATAATAGTTCATTTATTTTAATTGCTGAATATTTTTCTATTGTATGGATGTACCACAGTTTATTCACCTATTGGGGATATCTTGGTTGCTTCCAGTTGGTGCAATTATGAATAAAAGTGCTATAAAAATTCATGCACAGGTCTTTGTGTGGCCCTAAGTTTTCAATTCTATTGAATAATTGTCTAGGAACATCATTTCTGCAACATATGGTAAGACTATGTTTAGCTCTGTAAGGAACTGCCAAGCTGCCTTCCCAAGTGGCTGTATGATTATGTATTTGTACTAGTAATGAATGAAAGTTCCTATTGCTCCATAGACTCTGCATTTGGTATTATAAGATTGGTTTGCATTTTAACCATTCTAACGAATGTGTAGTGTTAGCTTATGGTTGCTTTAATTTTTAATTCCCTACTAACAAATGATTTTGAGCATATTTTCATATGCTATTTGCATGTGTATATCTTCTTTGTTGAGCTGTCTGTTTAAATGTTTTCTCCAGTTTTTCAAATTTGGTTGTTTGTGTTCTTACAGTTGAGTCTTAAGAGTTCTTTGTATATTTTGTTATTAGACTTTTACCAGACTTATATTTTGCAAATACAAAGGGTGCCAAAAAATGTCTACACATTTTAAGAAAGGAAAACACTGTATTGTTATAAAATTGTAATGCTCAATGTATACCAATAACAAAAGATGAATACAAGTCATGTTTGACTTCTGCAATTACAAGAAGTGTTCAAAATGATTACCATCAGGTTTCAGATACTTCTGATTATGGTGAACTACTGCATGAGCAATGCTGACCAAAGTGTCCATTTGTATTGATTCACATGCCATTTCAATTTACCATGCATCTCAAAGTTCCCACAAATGTGTGCAGTTGTTAGGCGTGTTGGAGGTTCTGTTGCATACTCACGACTCTACTGTCATTGTACTTCCACAACATTCTCAAATTGCTAAGATTTATTCATTTATTTATTTATTTATTTATTTTTGAGAGAAGGTGAGAGAGAGAGAGAGAGAGAGAGAGAGAGAGAGAGAGAGAGAGAGAGAGAGAGAGAGAGAGCTCAGAACAGTCTCCATAGTTGCACATCATTAGTTGTAACTTTGTTTCATGTCACATGCGTGGATGTGGGGCTGCGGGGGGTGGGAACCGAACTGGGAGCATTTTGCATGGAAGGCATGCTGCAGTTCAGCATATGGGTTTGCATGGGTCGGGGCCAGGATTCGATCCCCAGACCTCACGGTTGCAAGGCAAGCACTCATGCTGAGTTACTCTGGCATTCCCCCTATTTTTTTTTTTTTTAAGATTTATTCTTTTTATTGTTTTATTTATTTATTTATTTATTTATTTATTTTGAGAGAAGGTGTGAGAGAGAGAGAGAGAGAAAGAGAGAGAGTTGAATTTCAGATACCACTTCAAAATGGTCTTGAGCTCCTCGAATGACAACCATGTGTCTGCCATTTCCTTTGACTGGCCTGCCTGTCCCATGGTGACACTAGCATTCATTTGATTAACACCATCTTTTGAACAAACATACTGCACATTGCTACCATAATTCAATTCAACTTCTAAAAGTAATACATAGATAATATCTCTTAAAATGTGTATACTTTTTTTTTTTTGCAAGCCCTGTATCTTCTTCCTGTTTGAGGCTTTTCTTTCCATTCTTTTAACAGCATCTCCTGCTGTGCAAAAATTTTTATTTTAATAAAATCCCAGTTACCATTATTTTTCTTTCATAAATCTTTTTTGGTGTTGCATCTAAAAACTCATTGTGACACCCAAGGCCACCTAGATTTTTCCTTTTATCTTTAAGAAGATTTATAGTTTTTCATTATAAATGTAGGTATATGATCCATTTTGAGTTGATTTTTGTGGAAGGTCTAGATTGTGTCTAGATTTATTTATTTTGCATATGAATGTTAATTTCTTTTTCCAGCACTATTTGTTGAAAAGACTCTTTTTTCTCCATTGAATTGCCTTAACTCTTGTCATAGATCATTTGGCTATTTCTGTGGGTCTATTTCTGGCCTTTTTTATTCTGTTATATTGATCTATATGTCTCTTTCCGCCAATAGTATGCTGTTTTGATTACTATATCTTCATAGTAAATCTTGAAGTTCAAAAACATGAAGTCTTCCAATGTTGTTGTTCTTTTTCAGTATTGTGTTGGTGATTCTGGGTGTTTATCCTTTTTTTTTTTTTTTAAAGGTTTATTTATTTATTTTTTTGACAAAGAGAGAGAGAAGGGAGAGGGCCTAAAGCAGTCTCCATAGTTGTACATCATTGGTTTTCTACATAGTTTCATTCCACAGGTAGGGAAGAGGGCTGCGTAGGGCAGGAACTGGGCTGGGAGCCTCCCACATGGAGCTCGCCCCAGTGAGAACCAAACTGGGGGCCACATCCCAGTTCATCATGTGGGTCTGCACAGGTGGGCCAGGATTTAATCCTCAGACCTCAGGGCTGTAAGATGAGCACACAACCCTCTGAGCCATCCCAGCATCCTGTATTTTGCCTTTTGACAAAAACTATAGAATCAGTTTGTCAATATCCTCATAATAGCTTGCTAGGTTTTCAATAGAATTGAACTGAATTTGTAGATCAAACTGGGAAGAAGTGACATCTTAATGATACTGTCTTCTAATCTCTGAAAATGGAATATCTCTTTACTTTAAAATATTTTCTTTGATTTCTTTTATCAGAGATTTGTAGTTTTCCATATATAGAGGCTTACATATTTTGTTATATTTACACCTAAATTTTTCATTTCTGGGTGCACTTTTAATGGTAGTTTTTCTTTTTTTAATTTCAAATTTCAATTGTTTATTACTATTATATAGGCAAGCAATTGACTTCTTTATATAGTCTAATTATCCTTCTGCCCCCTTGCTCTCCAATAATTTGCTTATGTAAATCCTGACATTCTACAAAAATATATAGCTGTGCATAAAAGAGGTTTGACAATTAAAAACAATCTTTTCAGATTTACTTATTCTTTGCTACCATGTAAAATTCTCTGACAATAGAAGCATCTAACATAAGCTAAAAGCAATTTTTCACCAGCATTTTTTTCTTGGAATGTACATTTGAGAAAATTGGTTTTCCAAGGAGTATAAAGGTAAGATCAAATCAAAGTAAAGACTGGCCAAAGAAAAAACACATTCCAATATGCATGAATTGTAAGTGTGTTAATTCTCACAGGATGATGCAGAAAATGGAAGGATGTAGTGTGCTTGTAATCAATTTTGATTCTGAGACTTCCTCAGCTTAAATTTTAAGACATCCTGCAAGCATGACACACAAAAAAATAGATTTAGTTTTTAGGACCATGGTAAGGTCCATAATAGAACAAGCAAAAAACAAAACAAAACAAAACAAAACAAAAAATACAGAATGAGCTGACCTTCACCGTGCATGAGCCTGTCTCTGTTCTCTCCCTTCTATGACTCCTGCTCTCTTCCCACCCTACTGCTTTCATAATATATCTATCCATGCCATATATATATATATATATATATATATATATGATAATATATATACTATATATTATATTGATTGGAAAGCATCCAGCCTTGTAGCCATTCTCATATTGACAATGGCTGGAGCTTTTCTGCACAGCCCTCATATTTTTATATTATATATATTATATATTTATAATATATGTTATATTTATAACATATATTATATTTATAACATATGTTATATATGTTATATATAATATATATATACAAGAGCTATCCAGAAAAAAACCCAGCCACAAATACCTCTATTTTTAATATTACCTGGCTGGATTCTTTCTAGACAACCCTTTTATTTATATATATACTTTCCATATGTATAAATTAAGTGCCCCTCATTTGAATTTGGCTATACCCATTACTGGTTTTGCAATATTGTTGAAGTTCCTGAACTCTCTTGGACTCAAGTTTCTTAATTTATAAAAAAGGAAATAATTGTGTCTATCATAGACTACATAAGAATCGAATGACCTCATGTGTGCGAAGGGTTTAACAAAGGTCTTAGATCACACTGAAGTAATCAGTACCTGTTAACTGTTATCATTGCAGAACAATCTTGGGTGAGACGAAACTTAAAATTATCGTGGCAGAAGAACTAGCTTCTGCATTTTTTTTTTTGTTGGGGAGCCATTGGTTTACCTTGCAGCAAATGTGTAGTTAGGTCAGAGTTGGTTGAGTAGTGCTTGTTGTGTAAAGGTAAGGTTGATTTCACTTTAGGAAAAAGGAACAGGACATTTGGTAGCTTGACAAGGGAAATCCCTCTCAACAACCCTTGGAATGTAAAAGAGGATAAATATGGGGCCAAGAAGCCTGCCAGGAGGAAGAGACATCATGTCTGTTGAAGTTCAATATTATCAGAAACACTATGATGGACTCCCATGATTTCAGTTAGTCATTTGGCAGGAAGGAACTAGCACCTGTTAATCTAAAAAGAAAGAGCCTAAATAAGAGGCAGCAGGTACTTCTTTGGGATCAAAAAGAATTTAAATTTTGAAAGTCCAGATTGAGGCAGAAACCCAAATCCCAAATAGTGTCCCAAGAACATAGTAAGGGCAAGTGGTTTTTATGAGAAAAGGAAGGGAATAATTACATGAATAGGAGAAAGAAATTTCTATTGGTACTAACAAGCTGACTTACCCGTTAGCTACACGTGGCTGGTAGCTGATTCTGTCTTCAGAAAGAAAGTCCATAATTATCAGTGCTTGTGCTCAGAGTGTCTCCCTTTCCTGATGATCTTACAAATAATTGTTTGTAAGGCAATGTTTGTTTGGTTTTGTCCAAAGGTTATTTTAACCCAGTTCAAACCTTCCAAAGGTTCAGGAAGCAAGATGTGCGAACAGTTACTGTAGAACTGCTGCTCTGGCTCAATTTTAAAATGGCTTTACTTACGTCAACTTTTATAGCCCCAAAGGTGTGTGCACCATATAAAATGAAGAGTCTGGCTCAACACCAAGATTAAAATAGTTGGGGAGACAGAGCTTCTTTTAGTTCATTGTGACATGAAGACCAGAGGACTCGCTAGGCCCAGCACCTGGCTCTTTGAAGTACGCTTTGTATAAAGAATGGCCCTGCATATGAGGATAAACTAAGATATCTTCACGCTGGGAATTCAGGGGGAGTCATTCCCCTTAAGGCTATTTCTTTTAACTGTTAGGAGTTCTTAACAGTATCATCTCAGCAGTATGAAACAACGCATGTGACTAAGAGAGACCGATTTCCAACAGCAACCATATTTGGCAATGAAAGAATCAATAATGATAATGGACTAGGCAGACTTGCCACTTCTCTCAAGTGCAGATATTGCTGAGTAGCCCCAGGGGTGAACAATTGAAGTGAAAACACCTCAGGGAGGTATTGCTTGACTCTGGATAGCTTGAGCGAGCAAGTTTTAAGAGGTAAGTTAATGAAAATAAAAGGGATAAAACTATAGATGATGTAAAGCTGTCATATCACTTACATTGAATTCATCTATTCATCCATCCCTCTATTCATCCATCCATCCATCCACCCATCCATCCATCTATTCATTTATTTATTCATTCATTTGTTCATCTATTCAATATATATTTCTAAAAGGTGTTATTTAAAACAGAGAGCTTTGTAAAAGGATTTTTGCCACAAAAGGGCCAATAATCCAATCAACCAGGCATGTTTCATGGGACAGCACATGAAGAAATATCATTACATTTAATTCGTTACTATCTTGCCAATGAAACATTGTACACGCAGAGCATCCAATCATTAGCTTACCACATGTGCTCAAACGTTTCACTCTATGTGTGTATGCGTGTGCACAAGCCTTTGTATTTACAGATCCTTGGGATGACAGAGTCCTTATACTAATCTTTGCTTGCTTTCATGTTATGACTGCTATTTTGGTGTGCACTAGCAAGCAAAATAAAACAAAAGCTTCATAACACACTACTTGGAGACCAAAGCCTCAGAAAGCCTGCCCTGGTGTCTCCCTCATCTATCTGTGGAGACAATTCAATATCAGATTAGGCGTTCGTGGAAGCACCGCTTGCCTTTTCTTCTGATGACCACACTGGACGAGGCACTGATGACCACACTGGATGAGGCACTGAGGACGATAACTTGCATAATCACCAAGTAATTAATATCTATCCACTGCCATATCAGCCCTTCTGAGTCTAGAATAAATGAATTCCCACCTGTCATAGATTATCAGGTATTTCCACATCTGTTCAATAAGGGTACTATTAATGTTATTAACATTGCAGGAAAAAAGCAGGACAGCATCTGTGGGCTCACTGTTTTCGTTTCTTTGATAATCTTTTATATTTTGCTTTTTTGTTTCAAGATGTTGAAATAAACATGCATTTTGCATGAAAAAAGACATCTGATCTGATATTCTTCCTTAATTACTGCAATCTTTTTAACAACATCCCAACATCCTTAGAAAGTCTTTGAGCACCTAGGCAGAATGAGGAAAGAGCTCACTGCACTTATTTTAAAATTCCTATTTATAACAGCATCTTGTTGAAGTATTTCATTCAGCTGGCTGGGAGGCAGGTATCCCCATAGCTTCTGGACAGCCCAGAGGCCAATGGAAAGGTGGTGGAGGGGGTCAGGTTTGTAAGCTGTTTTTGCTGTCCTAATGAGCACACTTAACTGATTTTGCTGAAAAATCTCTCTGAATTATGACAGACAAAACATTTTAACATCGTGATGTGTTTTCCGTGGGCAGCTGTGGTTTCCTCATATAGAGACTGCTTATCCAGCTTGCCTGTTCTAATTGATTCTTAGTTAATATTTTGCCACAATGACTCAACCTCAACAATTCCCTCAAAACACCTCACAAGAGCTGAGAAAGCAAAAGCAGGCTATATCATACCCCCCCCCCCCCCCGGTGTATTCAATGATAGAGGCTTGGCATCAACAGCTGAATCATTTTGTCTACTCGAATGTTTAATTCCTCTTCCGTGGTGCATGGTTTCTTATGATCATTAACATAGGATGTCAAGACAGTCACACTTCGTAATCTCTCCCTTTAGGCTCGTTCATACTTCTACAACCCTGGACTAGCCTGCCACAATCATAAGTTCATATATATTAATATTTTAATTTGGGGTGACTTTACTTTCCACAAAGAGTATATGACCAGGTAAACCAACCCTCAGAGAAGAATTTCTCTTAAAGCCATCTTTCAAGGCCATCCCTGAATGAGCCATAATACAGTGCTGTCCATTTTCAGCTGGTACTCATGTACCAAACCAAGCTATCCATAAACCAAGCTTGGGGTCTTTCCTCTCTACTTAGAATCTGTCAGATGTCTATAGGTGTTAGTTGGGAGAATTACTCTATTATAATAGAGGTGGATGCTGTGGTAGTCAGTGTAGGCTGCTATAACAAAAATGCCACAAACTGGGTATAAAAACAAACATTTACAGAAGACTCTCAGTTAACTGACATCATGAGATTTGGTAGATGCTGGATAAATGTAAGTAGACTCTCCATTAACCTGCACTCAAGCAACTGGCAAAATTTCAAGCATCCAGTTGCTTGCGAATGTCAGTCGCTTGAGTACTGGTTACTGGAGTGTCTACTGCCTGTCTCACTTTTCTAGAGGCTAAGAAGTTCAAAATTAAGGTGTGTCAGCAGATTTGGCATCTGGTGAGGGCTGCTTCCTTGTTCATCGACAGCTGTTTTCTTGCTAGATCCTCACATGGTGGAGAGTTTCAGCTCTGGGCTCTTTATCTCCCTAAAAGGGCCCATTCTGAGGATCCCACTCCTCAAACCTCATCCAAATCTCAGTACCTTGCGAAGTCCCCACCTCCAAATACCACCATATTGGCTCAACATAGGAATTTGGGGAGGATATAAACATGAACTCCATAGCAGAGACCATGAGCTGGGTGTGTGGGATGGGGTCTGCCCATGCTGCCTACTCGGCTTTCTGATTCCACTTATGTGCGATACCAGATGAGCTACTTCCATCTTACAATGCCTGTGTGTGGTGCTGGGCCTACCCAGCCTTTTGACTGGGACTGACAGAACCCAGCCCATAATGAGCAACTGAGCTGTATGCTTACGCGGTATCCCCTCTCTTCCAGGGCTTACTACCACATCAGAAGTGGTTTTTCAGAAAGCATGTCATTTGCTGCTGCAGATGGCATGGCCTTACTCCAGAAACCCAGGGGCCTGTGTTGTGATTCTCTCTGTGGGGTGTGGCACAAACTCCACTCAGCCTTTTTTCTCCCCACTGACACCTCCAGGACTAGAGGGTCTGCGGATCTTACATCTTCGGTGGCTGCAGAGTTAGGTGCTAGTGCCTCCCTCCTGCAGGGTCCTCTCCTGCTCTAGGCTCAGATCCACTTAAATCCAGAAGCCTTTCACATTGCCTGGTATAGGGACTGGGGTTGTATTCTATATATAGAATACAGTCTTTTAGGCATTGTGTTTGTGAATGCAAATGGCTTCTGACACTCTTTTCTGATTGAGGTACAAAAGAAAGTATTTGTGTTGTTCCAGGAAGGATGTGCCCCTGTGTAGAGTGGCTCTCTGCAGCTGAGGCCACCCTGAGGCACTGGCACGTAATGGTGTCATGTGATTATGTCCCCTGCAGCTGGGCAGCAAGTCCCTCGTAGGAGCTCTGAGCAGCACATCTCTGAGTTAATCACAAGTCATTAAAAGCCTTTTACTGGTTTTTGACAATTTGCAGAATTGTTTTTTTTTTTTAAGAATGGAGCAAAGTGGGGAGTAGGGAGAGGTGACAGGATGGCTCAGTGGGTTGAGCACTTGCTTTGTGTCCCTGAGGTTCGAGGACTGAGCAGCAGTCCCAGCCTTGGCCCGTGCTGACCCATGTGCTGAACTGGGGGGTGCTTCCTTTGTGGAGGGGGTCACGGTTTGGTTCCTGCTGGGGCCAGCTTCCATGTGGGAGGCCCCCAGCTCGGCCCCCGTCATGCAGGGTTGCACCTTCCATGCAGGAGGCCCCAGGCTTGGATCCCACCCCGCACGGCTCCACACCCACCTGTGTGGAATAAATCTATGTCGTCGAAAAACTGATGACGTACAACCACGGAGACTGTTCTGGGCTCTCCCCCTTCTCTCGCTGTCTTGCTCTGTCTCTATCTCTCTCAGTCAATAAAATAAAGCTTAAAAAAAAAAAAAAAAAAAAAAAAAA
>PVKE010025687.1:0-22855 GCA_004027555.1 Craseonycteris thonglongyai | reverse complement strand
GGAAGCTTATGACTGCCCTCATTTCTTTGCTCATTTACAACCACTCAGCCAATGCCCACTTATCTCACTGGGCATTTAGAAATGAAGGCAGAGGCTGTGTGTCAATCATTTGTTGAAACAATGGAATCCTGCACTAGCTCTGGGGAGGCCTCAGCAAAGTGCTAGTTTGGGGAGTGGAAGGGAGAGAAAGATTTAAGAGCTGCGTGTGTGCCAAGAGGCCTTTTCTTTGCTGTGCTATTCTGTTGACTGACTTACAGAAAGTCACTTCTGTCCTTGTTCTTCGTTTTTCCACACATTACCTGGTCCCCTCTCTATGAATGTTAAAGATATAAGATTATAGAAGAGCTTATGGAAGACTACAAGTAAAAGGGTTCATCTAAGATAGGGGTGTCTGACCTTGTGTCTTCCCTGGGCCACATTGGAAGAAGAATTGTCTTGAGCCACACATAAATACACTAACACTCATGATAGCTGATGAGCCAAAAAAAAAAAAAGTGTGCAAAAAATGTCATAATGTTTTAAGTTTATGAATTTTTATTGGGCCACATTCAAAGCCATTTGTGATTGGGGAGGGCAGGGGGCAGAGTTGGCCAAGCTTGGTATAAGATCTTGTTAAAGAAACGAAAGGTGAAACAAGTGTCACCAGAAGCTCAAAGTTTCTGGGATGGGTGACAGCTTAAGGCAGTGGGGGCCTTAGTGGCTTGGGAATGCAGGACCCTGTGGGTAGATGGGAGGAATTCAAACAAACAACTAAGATCATCGTGTGTTTGTGAAATTAGCAATTGTAGAATGTGGATTGTCCCGGTGGCTGGAAGAGATATTAGCATCTAAGAAGGAAAAACTTTTTTAAGCTTGTAAAAAGCCACCAGAACAAGAGGAGGCGATCTATCACAGCAAGAAGAGGCAGCAAGCCCGCTGGTGCATCCAGGCAAGTAGGTGAGCATTTGTGTGCTTCATTTAGCCCATCTGTCAAAGGTAGATGGCATGACTGCCATACCCTGGCCCTGGCTGGTCTCCCATGTCCACCTGCTCCCCTGTCTTCTTCCTCTGAGCCTGCGCTTCCAGCAATCAGATTCCACCAAATCAAATCAAGGCCTGCTGTGGCCTGGCCCACATCACTTTCCACTCCTCTGGTGTCTTTAGGGACATAGAAAAGTTCCTGGCAATAATGTGGAATCCAAGGTTTGCAGCTATAGTTGCTACGGTGGAACCTCCACCTCAACAGACTTAAGAGATGTGAATTCCCTTCTGAGAGAACTGAAGGGGAATTCTGGGCTTTAAGGTTCAAAAAGTCCTACAGCTCAATCCCAGACTGCAGACTTGTACATTTAGGAAGTTCTTTCCTACTTGCAAAGTGTTGTCAGCAGGCAGGGCATGTTCTCCCAGAGACTGAGGGTGATAAATAACCCGATGAGACCAGGGTCTGGCCGCTGTACGTTCCAAGGGAGGGGAGGCCTTCCTGACCATGTGAGGTGCCCCACACCCTCCCTCCTCCCTTTCTCACAGCTTTCAGACTCCCAGAGAGTGCTGGAAGGGATGAGCTAGGGCTCACGTCCTCCCAAGTCTGGGCAAACCCCAGGCGTCCCCTTTGCTCTTGGCCACAGCCAGCTAAGAGTAAAGATGCTCCCAGCTCTAATCTGTGGCTGGAACTAGAGTGTTAGGAGAAGGGCTGAGGAAATGGGGTCAGACTTCTGAGTTGGGGTGGGACAGTCCTTGAAGAGACTGGGTGTGTGTCAGCTGCTAAATGATTCTTTTCCCACCCTCCCTGCAGGGACTATCAGCTGCCACAGAGCACGGCTCTGCCCTCTACTGGTGTAGAACATGTGCTTAATAATAACGAGCACTGTTTATGGTGCCCTTGAAATGTGCCAGGCCGTGTGCTGACAACTTTACAGATGTCACTGATTTGCCAGCTTGGAATATGGAACGTGAGCGTTAAAAGCCTCTTCATTGTGCTATGTCTATTTAAGTGCTCTGAGGCCCCAGGTAGATTTCTTTTGTCCAAAGGGTCAGTCCAGCTTAGTGCTGCCTTAAAGCATGAAACCCCAAACCTCACCTAGTCTGCTAAGGAGTTTCATTTTGGGGGTGTGTGGCTGTCAATGTTGAGATTCCACAAAACCCACCAGGAAACAACCCCTCAATAAAAATCTATGACCCAGTGTCTAAAGTGACCCCTTGTCCATTCCAGGAGCCAGATCCTTTTTAAAGAGGCATTTTCAGCAACGGGGACAAGTCCAAATGCACTGTGCATGTCAGATGTGCATCTGCTATGCTCCACTGTCCTCTGTCCATGTCACTTCAATGCAAGGACCCTGAGACATCAAACACCAGGTGCCAAGGCACAGCTCTGCTATTTATACACAGCTCTGTGAGTTCACACACAAAGTTACTTTTCCAAACTTAGCTACCCACTATACTTTCTATCACCATAAATGATGAAGAAGGGGTCACCTCTCCATACATCACATTAATCCTATTTCCAAACATGTTCTTTAGGGAATTGCCCACCTTATTTGCATCTTGTCTTTTTAAATTCTCATACCTTTTATTACTAGCACCATTTCAAATTGAGGAAACAAGTCAATGATGTTAGTGGAATTGCTCAAGGTCACACAGCCAATAAATGGTAGAACTGAGATTTGAACACAGACTGTGATTCACAACACCACAGTGAAATGTGTGTGACTGACATGTCCATCTAAGTCAAAGTCAAGGGATAAGGCTCCTTAAATAGGTAAATGTGTTTTTTTGTGGAGCCCCCTGGACCTGAGGAAGATGAAGAAAATCCCATAGAGGCAGCCAAGTCACAAGCCATTATCTAAACTCCGCTAGAAGAGGTGAGCACCTGAGTAAGTTGTGAGTAGCCAGGACATGTCATGCCACATGTGGGGTGTGGCAGTTTAGCACACATGTTGGTTTTGGACTGTGACTGGGCCTGGCACACTAACTAGGTCAATGGCCTGGGTTACAAATATCCAGAAGGGTAAATGTGAGGGATCTAAAGGTATGTGTGCCAGCTCCAAGCCTCTGTCTATTCCTAAGCAGGTTTTTAGCCTCAAACTCAGCACTAGCTCCCTTGGCCATAATCACCTCTGCACTGGGCATGAGGCTTTCTGGACAGAAACCCATGGGAAGAAAGGCTTTATCTGGTCTCCCTTCATGTCATTTGGATATATAAACTTGACTTTTCCAGTACCAACCTGGATCACCTTCTTCTATTCCAATAAAGGTCCACCACAGGGAAACACTATCTGCTCCAAATAAGAAGTTCAGATGAAAAATATTTGAACAGAAGTTAGATTTGAGTCCCAGGCAAGATCCAAGTAGCTGATAGAGAAATCAGAGAGCAGAGGCTATGGGAACAGAGAAGAGAAGGAGCAGGTGGCTCTGAGAGACCCATATTCTGAGGTGAGGGTGGAGGAATGTTAACAGGAAATAAGAGGTGAACCAGCAAGCCAAAGCAAACACAGGATCCAAAGCTGCCCATATGCGCTATCCATAAGGAACACTGCCCAGAAAGAATACAGCAGGAGAGAAGTGGAAGAGTCATGGCACCTTGCTTAGCAGCCAACAACAGGAAGAGGTAGCACCAGCAATGCATTCTGGGCTCTGCTTCTTGAGTAACTCAGATGGGGTGTTCCTGCCCCTTAGGTCTGGGTACAAGAGGCTTGACTCCTATCCCCACCCCCACCCCACCCCCACCTAGACTGAAGGAAAATGCTCCTCCCTGGATTTCTATGGATTCTTGAGGACCTGGATTATTGCTCTCTCATCTGCCACTTAAGCTTCTACCTTCTAACGGGTTGTGTCTGTGGATATTATATTGGCCCAGATATCAAACACAGTGACCTCCTTTGAATTTCTATACACCTCTGCCCTACCACCTTCCAAAGTACAAGTTAAAGGATTTTGGTTTGAGGGGAGATGGAAGAGAAGCTTCAACGTGATGATGAAACCAATTGACATAGATGGCAATGTGCTATTCTTATTATATATGCTTGTTTTCAACTTTTTCACTTTGCTACTATATACATATAATTATATGACATCTGTTTCCTGACAGTGGGCAAAATTTTTTTTAATCTATATAAGTATCAGATAGTCACCACAAATATAGCTAACAATTACTGAGAATGTACCATGTGCCAAGCACTGTGAAGACATTTGTATGGAGTAATTCATTCTATCCTAACAACTATCACCATTTTACAGACTAGGAAACTCTACTAAGAGACTGAGTGGTAAAGTAACTTCTCCAATGGGACACAGCTAATAAATAACAGGACTGGGGTTTGAATCCAGGTAGTCTGATTTTAGACCTTCACTCACCATGAGAGCCTATGCAGATTCCTTATCTAGAGCCTAAGGGGAGTGAAGAACAGCTAAGGAGTTACTGCATCATCTTTGTGAGAAGCAGAAACTGGAGGAAACAGAGAAGGGGGTGAGAGAGCCTGATGGATTATCTCGTGGTCAGTAGAATCTGGGCACTGAGAGAGAGTGATCTATTTCAGAAAGAGGCTGGTCTTCTCCTAGAGTCATAGACTCTGGATCAGACCATAGCAAAACTCAGAGAAAAAACAGTACACACACACACACACACACACACACACACACACACACACACACACACACACACACACACATCTCTAGTGGACAGGGAAGGTAAATTCAGCCTGAACCTGGAGAAACAGGGTATGAGAACTTAGACAAGGACTCTGGTTTCTTGGAAAACTGGGGAGGAGGCTTTGTCTCTGATCCTTTTTGAGGATATAAAAAGGTTATTGGCTACTTGCCCCTGATAAGGTAAGAAGAGCAACAACAACAACAACAACACAACAACAACAAAAAAGTCTTGATGATGCCGAGATAGCTCAACAGGTTGAGCACTATCCTTGCAACTTCAAGGTCCAGGGATCAAATCCCTGCCCCATCCTGTGCAAACCCATTTGTTGAACTATATAGCCCAACTGGCAACCACTACAGTGGCTCAATGACAAAGATTTTTGCCTCCCATGCAGAAGGCCCCCAGTTCAGTTCCCGTCCCAAGTGGCCCCACATCCACCTGTGTGGAATGAAACCATGTCAAACTAATAATATATAACTATGGAGACTTTTCTGGAACCTCCCCTCTTTCCTTTTTTTCTCTCTCTCACTTTCTCTCAAACAATAAAATCTTTAAAAAAGAAAAAAAAAAGTCATCCTTGGGTGTCTGAAGATCTCTAAGTGTACTTAGCTGTCTCTTGATCTTCAACTTCTAATTTTTTTCTCTAAAAACATTTTTTTTTTGCAATGCTTGTGCAAATGATATGTTTTCCCTGTGGAAAATTTAAAAAGGGAAGAAAAGTATAGAGTGAAAATGGCAATCACTCAGGGATCATCTTAAAATTCTGTTATATTGAATTCATGCACACATGGAAAGTAGTCTTATAATAAAGGTCACACTGTAGATAAATGGGGAAATACAAATTTTTTATTAAGTGGCGATGGGATCATTGGATGTTCATTTGGCAAAAGAAATTAAATTTTTTCTTTTGGAATATCTCTATCTTTCATCATCATCAAAAAATCTGGATGAACTAAAAATATAAATCTAGGCTACATAATTGATAGAAAACATATAGAAGAATATCTTCATTTGGTCAGAGTAGAACAAAATTCATTAAAGCAACAAAATCACTAATTAGAAAAATATTGAGAAATCCAGCTACTATATAATTAAGAACTTCTGTTTGTCAAAAGACAATATGAAGAGGCTAAAAAGAGAAGATACTGGTTTGAGAAAATTTGCAACATATAGGGCCAACAAAGGACTATTATCTAAAATATGTAAAAAAGTTCTATAGATCAATAAGAAAAAGATACCCCAAAGGGAGGAAAACTTAAGTCCACACAAAGTCTTGTACAAAATACGCTGCAGCATTATTCTACTAGCCAAAAAGTGGAAATAACCCATATGTCCATCAACTGATGAATAGATTAATAAAATGTGCTATGTCTATATAATGAAATATTATTTGGCAATAAAAGAAATTAAGTACTGATACATGCTACAAGATGGATGAACCATAAAAACAACATTATGCTAGTGAAAGAATCAAGACACAAAAGTCTACACACTGTATAATTCCTTCTATAAGAATTGTATACTGAATATAAACATCCTTACAGATAGAAGGTAGAGTAGTTGACTATGGCCAGAGAGTATGAAGAAATTGGGAGTCATAGTTACGTGCTGTGGGGTTTCTTTTGTCGGGAGGGGTGGGGGTGAGGGGAATAAAAATGATCTAAAATTGATTGTGCTAATGGATGCTCAATGTGTGAGTGTATTAAATTAAAAGTCATAAAACTGTATACCTTAAATAGGAAGAAAGACATGCCATGTTTAAAATGGTTTGAATGAAAGAGTTTAATAAATGGTCTGTTTAAAAAGGTGTGAGCAGGCAAGTTTAAAAGAACCACAGAAATGGTAAACCTCTGGAGACAACAAATGCAAAGCCTGAAGCAGCAAGAGGAAGAAAGCGTCCCACCAGAGTGCTGTGAGAGCTAGAACCAAAGAAGAGAGGCAACGCAGCTGCTGCCAGAGCGGACGTCACAGAATGAATGCTGCAGACTTTCTCCCCTCCTACCACCCTCTAAGCTCATGCTGTGGCCTCCCCTTTGCCAAACCTAACTAAAAATTAAAGCTAGAGGCAAAGCAATCTGGTGCTATGGTTCACAAAGGAACATGAGCAAGGTGGGGAAAAATAAAATGTGTAACAGGAGTGGGAGAGTAGAAACAGAACAACCAGTCCCTTCCATGACCCGGCAAGCACACTTAGAGGTTTACACAGTAAACCAGCTCACTATGCCCTGTACACTATGTGTGTACAAGAATCGTGGTTGCACCGTTTTCTGTACTAGACCCAACTGGAGACTACTCAAACGCCCGTCCGTCGTAGATTGGATAAACTGTGCCGTATTCATTCATACAAAAGAACAACTGAAGCAACGACAGGAATGAACTGCAGCTGCACAAAACAGCGAGGATGAATTCCAGGAACACAATGCTGAACAGAACCAGCAAGAATAGTACGATTTCACATACATAAAGTTCAAAATTGGGCAAAACTAATTTATATGGCTTAGGAGTACAGACAGTGGCAAAACTACATGTAAAAACATAGTAAAAATAATTATCCTAAGAGACAGGATCATGTTTATCTCTAGGGAAGAGAGAGGGTTATGACATATGTTACATGAGGGGCTTCGTGTGCTGGCATTATTCTGCTCCCTGATTTGGCTGTGGTTACACAGATGTTGTCTTTACATATTTCACTAAACATGTATTTTATTGCATATCTGTAACATTTAACAATAAAAAAAAGCAAAACCTTTTGGTATAATTTTCACATGTTTTCTAGGCATAGGCATACAGAGAGAGCACATTGAATATTATTTCTGCACTTGCAACTTTTTCTCACTCAACATTAGAACACAAGGATTTTCTGAAATCAATAAAGGCTCCTTTCCAAGTCAGTTTTAAAGCCATATGATAGTGCCAAAAAGTGTATTTTATAAATACTTGGTTATTCCCTTATTGAGGTTATATCAATCCTCTCTCATGCGTGACACTTCTTGCTTCTTCTAATAAGTAGGTATTTTAAGAAGTTCTCACTCTTTCTTTTATGTCCAGGCTCCTTTGGGTGATGGGAGGGAAATGAACAGTCTTAGTTAAACATTCTGTGCACTTACTTGTTTAGTGTCTCTCACCCCTACTGGATGCTCCATGAGGGCAGAGCTGACCTGCGTCCTCAGAGCCAACACAAAGCCTGCCTGGCACAGAGAAGATGCTCAACCAGTACTTGGCCAAGGAATGAGTGCATGCATGAGTGAACAGATGACTTTGCATCGAGTTTGTCCGTCCTGCTCATCTTGGAAAATGACTCCATCCCCTCCAGAGCATAGCTGCCCCCAAATAGAGACACCACTGGGTACCCAAGCAGAGGCCTCATGACCAACTGGGAGGGACAAGGGTGCGGACAGCATCCCTTCAGAGGTTGTGATTTGGACTGGAGAGTCTCTAAGATCCTTTCCATACCTCAAATCCTGGGATTCATTACCTGGCTGGAGCCCAGACTCAATACAGGAAAAGTGGAATCCTGTATCTGAACAGAAAGAATGTGTTTAAAAGTTAACTGAAGAGTTAGTAGAAGCCATTTTCTTTCTTAGAGAAAAAAAGAATTTGAAACTCACTTCTCTGGTTGCACAGCTAAATGAGCTTCAAGGGAGTGACAAAAACAATATAAACTTCTCACATGCAAAAATAAAAAGTATTACTAAAATTTGGCAAAGCTTTAAAAAAAAGTTGCATATTTTAGTAGTTTGTCTCAAATAACTAGGCCACCAGTTGTCCATGGCTTGTACTTTTTTATGTTCTGAGTTGAGAAGGGTTTTAAAAACTATGAGTTTTTCCCCTTGTTTACTGGAATTAGAAGCAATTAACATTTCTTGTTAGAATTTAAAACAGTGAGAGATGCTGGCATAGCTCAACAGTTTGAGTGCTTGCCTTGAAACCTCGAGGTCTGGGGGTCAAATCCCAGCCCCGGCCCACGTAAACCCACGTGCTAAACTGTGGAATAACTAGTAACCACTAGAATGGTGGTGAAGGTTCTCACCTTCCATGTGGGAGGCCCCCAGTTCAGTTCCCGCCCTGCACTGCCCCACACCCACAGGTGTAGAATGAAACTGTCATACCTAACAATTTAAAGTATGGAGACTGCCCTGGGCCCTTCTCTCTCTCTCTCTCTCTCTCTCTCTCTCTCTCTCTCTCTCTCTCTCTCTCTCTCTCTCTCTCTCTCACCTTCTCTTAAACAATAAAATAAATCTTAAAAAAAAAGAAAAGAATTTAAAACAGTGAAACATAGTTCACATAGGTTACATAAAATTATTTTTAAAAAATTAAAAAGGCCCCCTTAGAAAGAGACAGAACTCTGTATGATGGAAAATTGAAAATTCTCCAATTTCAAGATGAGTCGGCAAATACCTGCTCCCTGACAGGGACCTGGGAGTCCTACTCAATGAACGGACCTGCTTTAATGGGAAATCAGCTCCATTTCCTAGCTTGTAGTAACTATGTTTATTTGAAGACCTTTTTTAGGTGATGTTGCTGCCTGTTAAAATTTATTAGGGACCAAGCGTGATATCCCAGGACAATATTTATCCACAGGAAAGGCTTTGATTTCAGTGGAATGTGATTACATCAGGCTTCCTCATCCCACCCAACCTTTCAGTCCTTGCTTTCCCACAGGGTCCAGGCTGTTTGGAGCAGCTGCCAGCTTTTAACTAGAAGTTCTCATACTTGCAGGGAGGTCATCAACACCTGGCTTCATGCTTGCACCTCCCACGGCCTTCCTCTCCCACCCCCACCCCAGTTTAATTTCCCTTGTTCCAAAGGGACATGCTTTTGCCAAACATTCTCAATCCTTAGCAACTCGTGCACTCAAAGAAGGGAGGTGGAGAAGCAGAGAAGAGAAGAGATGGTAAGTTTTTTCTTTCCTCTCTGGTCATTCAAATAATTTTGTCATTTCCTGGTACTTTAATTGATGCCTTCATCTTTCTGAGATGATACTGCCCACTATGTAAATTACTTATATATTCTTAACTGATGAAATTGGGTGTGTAGTGACTGAGTGCTTATGAGTTTTGGAATCCTGAGTCAACGACACCAGTAAAGTGGCTCCCCATCTTCCTCCTAACTCTGAATCCATATAGCTGTCTCAAATTTTATTCACCTCCAGAATAATTTTCCTATAAAAATGGCATAAATGGTGGGCAATACCTAGTCTTCTGCAGTGAAAACAGGACCAGCTTAAGTTGAAAACACTTCTTTCCCCTCTTGGCAAGCCTGGAGCTAACCAGCCACAGACATACTTTTCTCTTTCTCTGGGAATAATAATGCCCTCTCTTGGGGGAACTGCCTCCCCATGTCCCTAAGTCGACCTGTTGGGGCAGAAAAACTGGCTCTGTCTGAGAGTCTGCCCAAGGTTCTGATACCCTGAGAAGCTGTGGTGTTTCTCTATGATGAGGTCCAGGGAAACATAACTTGAATACATTTTTAGCAAAAAAAGCTGCCACCAGCTCTGTGCCCAGGAGATACAGAGGGCCCCCTGGGACAGGTCATCCTTCACATTTCCTTATAAACACTTGCATGGTCTCAGTGAAGCGGACTTGGCTGCCCTCTATAGATAGGGGAGTGTTATACTCCGGTCTCAGAGCCACGGAGGGACTCCGGACTTCAGCAGGACTACAACCTCTCCAAGGCAGTGCGGTGGTCCTGACAGAGGTTCACATGAGCCCCAAAGAGAAGCTCCCTCATGCAGGGAGAAGTCTGCATCGGTGAACGGCTGCTGTATCGTGAGACGGCCTTGTTCCAGAAGCATAGCTGCGGTTATAATCTTCCTTGCTCCTTCCAGACCAGCCACCCCAGTGTAGCTGCTGTGTTTTGGAAACAATGGCTGACCCTTTGTGTGTAACCAAAGAGAGCCTAACCCTTGAAGCCCAGCGTGAGTGTGTTCATAGCCAGTGCAGGGCTCGTGAGGGACCCATCACCACAGTAGACAGGAGAGCCATGAACTCTGCAAACCTCGCCAGGATTAGCAGCATAAGCGACCCGGAGCCTGCAACAAGTCTCTCTGGTTTCTGTACAATTCAAGGAGTGGGCAAAAGCTTCAGAAGGAAACACCGAATTTCCTGCTAATTCAGGCAGGTGAAGATGATTGTTGAACAACTAATTAGAACAAATACAAATGTAGGGGGCAGATATGAGCTTAAACCAGTTAAATGGGTGACATTTTCTGTGCTTACCTCTATACCCAAATGTTCAATCAAAAGACTTTTTTTTTTTTAATATCTGCTTTTCTGGTGATGGTGTAAGACTTGGAAAAGAGAGGGTACCTTTGCATGAATGGTTTATCGATAAAGGTCCTTGTAGCAGAACACTCAACGCACATCTCTAGGAAGTGTTTATATATTCTCCATACACACATGATCAGGTATTTAACTGTCTACTACTTTAGGGTTAAGGCTGTGTCATATCCATTTCTATCTTTGTGGAAACATATTCTATAAATAGAAAACTGAGACTTTAAAAGTAATATCTCATATTGTTTCTAAGGGGCAGGCATCCAGGAGTGGCTTCAAGGGATAATTCTGGCTCAGGATGTCTCAGGAGGTTGCAGTCAAGTCGTCATCAGGGGCTGCAGCCATCTGAAGGCCGGACTAGGGCTGGAGGCTCCAGTTCCAAAATGGCACACTCGTGTAGCTAGTGTCAGGAGACCTCAATTCATTACCATGTGGGCGTATCCTCAGCGCTCTCCACAACAGAGCAGCCGGATCCCCCCAAAGGGAATGATGAAAAGAAGAAGCGGGGGGTGGGGGCAGAGACAGAGAGACAGAGAGACAGAGAGACAGAGAGACAGAGAGCCTAACAGGAAAGCCATGGTGTTTTTTATAACCTAAACTTAGAAGCAACTTATTATCGCTTTTTCTTTTTCTTTTTTTAAGATTTATTTTATTGCTTTTGACAGAGGTGGAGAGAGACAGAGACAGAGAGAAGGGGGAGGGCCCAGAGTGGTCTCCATAGTTAAACTTCATTAGTTTTTGACATGGTTTCATTCCACACAGGTGGGCGGGGGCTGTGCAGGGGGGGAACTGGGCTGGGGGCCTCCAGCATGGGAAGCACACCCCAGTTCAGCATATGGGTTCACACGGGCCGGGGCCGGGGTTTAATCCTCAGTCCCCAGTGCTGCAAAGCGAGCACTTGACCCACTGAGCCATCCTGGCTTCCCCAACTTACTATCTCTTCTGCCATATTCTCCTGGTCACACGGACCAACTCTGTGTGAAAGCACCATAAAAGGGTATTACCAAAATGCAGGGATCTCTAGGGGCCGTCATAGATGTTGGCTACCTCAGCAGCAGAATCAAACAAGGGAGGGGGAGACTGAGTCTCACTGACATTGCTTGAACCTCTGGAATATCCATGCCTTAGATGAATCAATAAATCCCTTTCTGTATTTATGTTGTTTTGAGCTGTTTGGGGGTCCATTGCTACCAAAAGTTTCTTCACTAGTGCAATTGCTGTTATTGAGTACTTACTCAATACTCAATTCCATACAGTGTGCTATGTCCTTTTCATGGATTAGCTTATTTAACCCTCATGAGAGAGGGACTCTTATTTTTAATCTCCTTTTTTCCCCCAGATGGAAAAAGGGAGGCTGAGAGAAGTTACAAGGCTTAGCAAAAGTCATGAAACTACTAAGTAAAAAATGTAAGTTTCAAACCCAGGCAGTCCTACTCTAAACCTATGTTCTTACCATTACTGGGTATGTTTTATGCATTTTTTTCTCTCGGTTCAGTTTGAGATCTATTCCCCATTGAGATGAACTATGAGCTTGGGTCCTCCTGTGGAGTGGCTCATGTACAAACTGAGACTGGGCTCTCACTCACTGAAAACTGACTGGGCCCATGATCTAGTCTAGAACAAAAGCTGCCTGAATCACTGGAGAGCAAAATTTTACTCTGCTAAACCATTCCCACTGTGGCATGCATGGTACATGTCCAACAGAGAGCAAGGGCCAGCCTGTCATCCATCACCAACCCAAAAGGTGTCTTCAGTTTCTGATCCCAGTAATTGAGGACATGTGTTAACTCTGCAAACAGTCCTGATGGGAAATGGCTCGTGGGTCCTCCCACTCTGAAGCTTGGGAAATGAGAGGGAAGAGGAGGGGAGGAAGAAGGGAGGAGGTTGAACATTTTCATTTTCTTATGTTAACAACTTCAAATGATGAAAGGTAAGAAGGGAATGGCAATAGAATATAAAAAATGCTTTGTGTAAAGTTCACATTTACTCACACTTTTACTCCACTGTGGCTTATTAGTTCATGGGAAAAAATGACAAACAGGAATAAAAATCTTGCTTATGAACAGTATCAACAATATGCAGTCATAGTAACCAAGAAAGTGCAACTCATGAATTGAAAAAATAAAAAAGTGTGTGTGTGTGTGTGTGTGTGTGAGAGAGAGAGAGAGAGAGAGAGAGAGAGATCAGGAGGAGGTCAGGAAATTGTTACTGAGTAAACAATGCAGTTAACCTCTGGTGGCCAAGCAGAGTAGCTCTGGGTAGGCTGTGGATATATCCTGGCTAATGCACATCAGGAGTTGGCAAAGAATTGTGTATCCTTATTTGATAGAATTTCCAAGTCAGTTATAAAGAAATTCAACTCAAGGATAGAACGGCATAAAGAGGCTCTGCCCAATAAGAATTTCTTGATTTGTTTGTTTGTTTGTTTGTTTTTGTTGTTTAAATCAAGTTTAGTTTACATTAGTTCAGCCCGGATTCATTACAGGAAGATAATAGGGTATGTGGCTTCTCACATGTGTCCACAGCTAGCTCTGGAATGACTTGGAGGTGCTCTGTTAACACAATTCTGGATAAAATATAGCAACCCAGGGCTCAGAACGATGTCCCAGCCTCTTCACCTTAGAAATATATGTCATCAGCCTCTTGTTTATGTAGCCAGGTGTCAGCGATGTATGGCTCCAGGACCCTGGAAAGAAGTCTAAGCAAGTGCTCTTGGTTTTGGAGGTTCTGGGGAAATCACCCAGATGGGAGCTGTGGGCAGTTCAGGAAGCATCCAATTGTCAAATTTGGGACTGAAAACATCTTTAAGGGTCTTCTATTCCAATGAGTCATCTGATGCTTAAATTCTCCTTTTCCCCCTACATTTGTGCCAAAGAGAAAGGTCAGCCCATTTTCAAACCCCACCCTTAAGAAGAAACTCCCCTCACTTTGGGGCAATTCATATAGTTTTGACTGCAATAAGATTTTTAATTCACCAGAAATCGTCCTCCCTTTAAATTACCACTCACAGCTCCTTCAAATAACTAGTCGAATAGTCGTATATTTGAGAATGAATCGTTATTTTGTCCTCAGAAGGCTTCTCCAGTCTAAACACAGAGCTCTTGATCATTTTGCATTTAGCTCTTCTCTGCTGACTACCTCTAGAAAACCTCTTTAAGGATGGTCCCTCAAGTGACTACAAAAGTCAATGAATATTCTGCCCAGGAAGGGAAGTTAGCATCACTATTAGCACCATCATTCTAAGGCTTACTTCTGTGAATGTAGCCTCCAGTTAGATGTTTCTAACATGCTTATGGTATTTTTGATTCAGAATGAATTTATGTTCCATGAAAATTTGTGTGATAGGCAGATTAAGGATACTTCTGACATCAATTACCAATTCTGCTCTACTCCCCAGGCACATAGGAGGTGTATGGGTTTCCACTCATTGAAATTAGCAATGGTCATGTGACCAGTTTTGGCCAATGAAAAATGAGCAGAGGTCTCATTATGCCAATTCAGGGCAGAGGCATTTAAGTACTTCTTCTCAAATTTCCAGCCCACTTTTTTCCATTACAGCAATTGTCAATGCATGTGTTGATTAGGAAGTGTCATAGCTGAGATGCTGAGCCAACAGCAGAGGAAAGATGTCCTGGCTCATTGCCTGGACTACGACACACTTTGCTTGAGTAAAAAATAAACTTTTGTTGTACTGTGTACAAGATTTTGGGGTGGTTTGTTATTGCAATATAGACTTAATTTTACTGACTAAATTTATAAAGTTAAGTAGAATCAGATTTCCCACTCCACACATCCCCTTATGCCACTTTCTTATATTTTAATAATTGGTTTGGGGGGTCTGATTCAGGGACTCATACAGTACTTTTCCATGCATAAGACACTCCCATGTATAAGACAACTCCTACTTTTCTAACCCAACATTAAGAAATCAATATACAGGTTATTCCCATGTATAAGACAACCTCCAATTTTTTTTTTAAGATTTATTTTATTGATTTTTGACAGAGAGAAACAGAGACAGAGACAGAGAGAAGGGGGAGGGCCCAGAGCAGTCTCCATAGTTGACATTAGTTTTCATATAGTTTCACTCCACAGGTGGGCACAGGGCTGCGCAGGGCAGGAACTGGGCTGGAGCCTCCCACATAGGTCCTGGCAAGAACTGAACTGGGGGCACACCCCAGTTCAGCATGTGGGTCCACATGGCCGGGGCCGGGATTTGATCCTCGGTCCTCCGGGCTTCAAAGCAAGCCCTTTACCCACTGAGCCATCCCAGCTTTTCCAACCTCCAATATTTTATCTAACAATTTTAGACATAAGGATAATCATATACATGGAAAAATACAGTAATTGTTCTACCCATGAAATTAGTTTTAATTGTTTATTATTTTAGTTCAATGGCCAGTTCAATTTAAAAACTTTTTTTTGTATTTTGAGTCCATCAAAGGTACTTATTCACTCTTCCTGCTACCTTCCTTATACTTGAAACTTTGATAAGAATATATTTAAAGACTGGAAAGAAGACATTTATGAAGACATGCATTTCTTATCTCCCCATCTTCTATTCCCACAGTAATGTTCAACCCTACTGAAGACAGTTCAAAGCTTTCTTAACTCAGTGTAGAGGTAAAAAAAAAAAAAAAAATGTCACTAGGGGGCCAGTAACCATTGGAGATCTTGTTTTTGTTAGTTTGATGACATCTCAGTTCCAATAATGAAAACAAGACAAGTGTGGGAAAAAATATGATTGCTTCACTTCATTAAATTACATAATTATTCCATTTTGAGCACTTTAGAAGGAATGTAATGATAAATAAGACTGTTACTATTCTTAAGGCATCTAAAGCATAGACTTTAGTAAACATAGATTACTTACATTATGAGACAGCTCCGACTATGCTATTTTGGCTAACACTGCTGATTGTACACCCAGTGGTCAATCCCAATTTCTTTCATGTTAACCAAACCCTGACCTTGTTCAGGTATCAGGAGTACAAGAGCTTTAGAAAATGTAGGCTCCTCTCCCCCAGGCCAGTTATGGGAATTTAACTTCTTTTTTCAGTCCTTGGTTTGGGAAGAGTTATGTAATCCAAATTGGGCCACTGATTTGGAGGTGAAGTCTGCAGAGAAGTTACTAGAAAACTTTTTCTCACTCTTAAAAAGGACCACAGAAAAGAAGGGGTCGCTCTTCCAGCATTAAATATGGAATATTTAATTCCATATTTATTATTCCATAATATTTAAATATGGAATAAGTGTGGAATATGATGCTCAGAGCTGCCTTAGTCATCTTTCATCATTAGAGAATAAGCATGAAGATAAAAACTAACACAGTTAACTGGATGAATAGAACTCAGTACCTTATATATTAATTACCGATATGTTATATTTTATTATTATGTTATGTTATATTAATTTATTATATTAAAGTAGAGTAGTAGTAGCAGCAGCACAACAACAGTAATAGTAGTAATAGCATTGGTAGTAGAAGTAGCAATAGCAGTAATAATAGAGAGGGACGAGAAGGAGGAGGGTACTGGTAGTAGTAAAAGAGTAGTAGTGGTGGTGGTAGAGGTACTACTAATAATAGTAGAGTCGTAATAAAAGATGAATAATGATAAATACTGTCTTTTAATTATGATAACCTACTTTGAGGGAGGCACTATGAGAACCATTTTTTTCTTTACTCCTTCAGTTCAAGTCCATATCTTGCCTCACAATAGCACAACTGTAAACACTTAGATGACTCAGTGACCAAGGTTCTCATCTCCCATGTGGGAGGCTCTGGGTTTGGTTCCTGCCCTGCACGGCACCACATCTACTTGTGTGGAATGAAACCATGTCACAAGTAATGATACACAACTATGGAGACTGTTCTGGGCCCTCCCCCTTCTCGCACTCGCTCTCACTCTCTCTCTCTCTCTCTCACTTTCTCTTAAACAATAAAACAAATCTTAAAAAATAACTAAATAAATAAAGACCATATTTTATTCATTCTAGGCTCACCATGTCACTCTTCTGTCTTACATGGTCTTTTATACCTGAACCCTAACATTCAGAGAAACCAAGAAATTGGGTTGTAGTAGTTCCCATGGTGTAACTCGCCACCAGTCTCAGTTCAGTCTCAGAAAAGATGCAATGCTGCCCCTCCTGCATTCCACTGGTGCTGTCATTGGGTTGTTGCTACACTGGGATCTGCAACTTCTGGTGCCTGGTGGAGGACAATGAGATACAACAACAATATAGGTTCTTTTGCTGTCTCGGATGCCCCAGATAGTCTTTGGGCTATTAGTTCAGAGAATGTCAGAACAGGTTGCGGCTCAGTCAATGGGTGTCTAGCTCTCAGAGGGCCATTCCTGGCATTGACAGACATCAGTGAGCCTGTAAAGATGGACACGACATAGCAGTGAAATTACTGAAAAGACAGGTTGTTAAACGCATGGACTCAGGGATTAGACAACGACAGTATCACCATCAGCCCTTGCTAGCTCTGTGGACTCATCTATAAACTGAATGTGCCTGACACCTAGTAAAGGATCAATAAATAATAATCATTGTTATTTAATATCCTCTCACAAAGAAAATGTACTAACATGCTGCCTTGGTCATGTCAGTGAAAACTTTCACTAGTTTACCTTTGTTTAAACATAAAACAAAAGTAAAGATTAAATTCTGATGATTGCATCTAGCTACACCTGAAGATGGACAATCTCTGGATGTACAGTTCCCTTTATAAGGGAATTTGAATTTGGTGTTTGTCACTTGCCACCAAGGCAGCTGACACATGCAGCATTAGTTAGGATCCTCTACAAGCTTTTGCAGCACTTCGATATGTAATACAAAACAATTCACGATCTTACTCTTCTGATTTCTTTATTGTCCATCTGAGCACTTACCCCTATCTCACCTGGCTGTTACTTCACCATTTCGTGTGCGTGTCTTATTTTCCCAGTATATTTTTAAGCTTCTCCAGGACAAGAGCAGTATACCTCATTTGTTTTCTGCTATGGAATCAAGTACAGCTCTGGGCACATTACCAGGCCCAGAATGAACACAATCAGCAAGGCCTGGCAGGATGAGTCTTCCAGGAAACAACCATCCTAAAGGAGGGCAGAATCAGGCACAGGAGTTCTGTCCAGCAAAAATGCCTCAGTCAATGAAAAGACAAGTGAATTTAAGCATAAAGTACCTGTAAGATGCAGAGAACATCAGGCCTCACTGTTAGGGGGCCACTTTAGGACAGTGTGCTTCGGTATAATACAGCTTGGGAATGAAAAGGGGGAGTAGCCACATCCAAGGACCTATAGACTGAATATCTGTGTCCCCCCAAATTCATGTGTTGAAACCTAATCCCCGATATAGTGGTATGTGGAGGTGAGGGCCGTTGGAGGCTTTTAAGTCATGGGGGCATGACCCTCATGAATGGGATTAGTGACTTTATACAGGAGACCACAGAGAGCTGCCTTGCCCCTTTGGCCAAGTGAGGATATGGTGAGATAGCCAGCTCGGCCCAGAAAGCCAGCCCTCACCAGACAGGGAATTTGCTGGGGCCTTGAACGTGGATTTCCCAGGCTCTAGAACTGTGAGAAATCAATGTTGTTGTTTGGATTTTGGTTTTCTGTTATAGTAGCTGAATGGATTACGACACAAGGCCAGCTCCAGCAGTAATGGTAGTGAAGAAGCCAGCTTCAGTGGCCATGAAGAACAATCAATGCTCATAACATGAGACAGAGACCCCTGGGTCATAGAGGGCACTTCCAGTCTCCATGGAGATGGGACACAGCAGGAGGATGGGCCCTGGTATCTAGTTAGTGACAAGGAACAGAATCCTGTTACGCGGTGTGAGCTATTTAAGATATTCTGTGAGGTTTCCCAGAAAAGCTAGAGTGTGCACACGGGACACTGTGCAGTGTTCTGTGTTACCCCAGAGCATTGTTCTCTAGGGAAACATAAATTACATTATAGGAGGGAGACCCCAGTGCCACGACCAGACCCCATGTGACTGAAGCAGAGCTGCCCGCATCTTCCTACTCAGGCGTGTCCTGCTCTCGATCAGGTCTCCCTCTGGCTGCTTTTCCTGAGTGGCCTCTGGATCGCCAGTTCTGTTGTGCTGGGGCTCAACTGCCTGCCCCCGTTCCCCCTCAGACGCCCCACAGTCGGATACTAATTTTTGGCTCTAATTCTATTTAGTTTTTAGAAACTGATTCCCATGTGGGTCTGTGGCTCTGTAGTTATTTTTCTTAAAAAAAATTTTTTTTTTTTTATTACCAGACTTAAATATCTTGCTTCTCCTTTCTCCTCTCCCCTAAGAATGGGTTTAACATCTATCAGGTCTATCATCGTTGGCAATGAAATGCTAACAGGTATAGATCAACATTAGGTGACCCAGAAGTTTGTGATGGTTTCAAAAGATGTGTAATCAGTTTACTTAATCCTGTGTCTCTCATTCCAGGGGGTGGGAAATAATGAACTCAGCTAGAAACAATTCCCTTAGAGGAAGTTAAAGATTTGTGGGAGCAATGTTAACACTTTAGAGCTACTCGGGTCATAATGACTAAATCATTTCAGAGTTTTGGAAAGTGTCTACCTGCCTGGTTTCTGTCCTAAGGCTGTTGTATGTCCCCAGCTTGTGTTACTGTTTTGATTGAATGGGCTAAATAGCTGACAGTACTTGGGTTGTAGACAGGCCCAAAGGGGGAATGTTACACAATGTGGTCACACATGAACTTCAGGAGCCAGAGAGGGTCAGTAGGCTCTCTGATGCTCCTCGGTGGTTTCTGGGCACCTAAATTGAATTCATCACTCACAGGCCAGCGTGAGCATCTCACCTCATGCCCTTCCAAGTTGGTCCTGGGCAAGTGAGGTGAGGGAAGCTTCTTGTATTTTCTTCTGGGTAGACAGAGCTACAAGGGTACTAAGGCACAGAACAACATACGTAAACAGGTTTCAAATGATTGTTTAGAGTTTTCTTTCCACATTTCAGTGAGGAAGTCATCTGTGAAAACAGAACTTCCTCAATGTCATCACCCAAGAAAAGACCATGTGGGCATTGGAGGACAATGCCTCCTGGCCCTCATGTCTAATTCCAGTCACACTGACCCAGTGAATAAACTGCTCCTTTAGTTGGTCATAAAAATCCCAGCTTGGAAGCAGTCATTTTTTTTTTCTTAGAAACATGACATTCTAGTGCCAATAGTCACCACCTCAGCCATTTTATTCAGAGGAAAATGGCACTAAGAAGGAAAATGAATATGTTGTATGTGGTAAATATGAGCAAATAAATTGATCTCTGGTTGCTGCTGAGCATTCTCTGTCCTGAATGGGCATAAATATGTGAAGTGAGGCATGATTTAATTTTCATTTCATGTTTCTTTAAAATGAGAGTTAGCATATTTTTAAATAGCAGAGAAGAGTTTTAAAGCTATAGCTTTTCTCTACACCCTTTTCAACCTACCCCTCATGCCCTGCCCCAGAGCCAATCACCCTGACATCCCTCATCCTAAGTCATAAGCATACACTTCTATTTCTTTACCCATTAACTCTAAGTGATACCAAATCATTCTTAAAATGACTGTTGAGCTCTTCTATATTATCCTTCACCTTCCCTCTTCTTTATCCTATTGGTCACTAATAATGTTACTATTTTCAGTTCTTTAATTGGCAACCTTTGTGACTTAAAAAAATCTTTTTTTCAAATATATGTGTGTGTGTGTGTGTGTGTGTGTGTGTGTGATTTATTGCTTCAAAGAAGGTGAGAGAGAGAGAGAAGGGAGAAGGGCCCAGAGAAGACTCCATAGTTGTACATCATTAGTTGTGACATAGGTTTATTCCACACAGGTGAATGTGGGGCAACTAGGAGCCTCCTGCATGGGAGGTGAGAGCCTTCACCACCAGACTCAGCAGTTACCAGTTGCACCACAGTTCAGCGTGTGCTCCTGCATGAGCCAAGGCAAAGATTTGATCCCTGGACCTTGCAGTTGTAAGGCAAGCACTCAACCTGCTGAGCTATCCCAGAATTCCCCCTTTGTGATTTTTAATAACGCAGTTATATCACCATTTTATCCTCCATTAAACTTAGTCAAAATTGCAATCATTTTCATATAGAATAAGCGACATAATCTTTGTTGTTGACATTTATGTATGCTTTTGGTGACAGGCACATGTGCACTGTCTATTGATTAATTTTAAAAGATAGGAGGATCTAAGATGGCGGCATGAGAGGAGCACGCCGATAACTGCCTGGGAAGGGCCTTGTGAACAGAGGGGAATCCACTGGGGAAACCCTGAGAAGAAACCTCAACTAAGAGAACCACACAACACGGAACAACCCACAAAGGTTAGAGAAAAAAGGGGAGAGCGGGAGAGGAAAAGGGAAGCAGCGGTTCGGGGACAGAGACTCGGAGCGCGGCCCGGGGCTGGCAAAAACAAAGGGGGGTTGGGGGACTGCAGTCAAAGTGGAGCTGGATCGAGGGCGGGCTGGAAGCCGAGACCTAGGGAGCGTGGAAGCCCCACAAGACTGTGGACAATTTAACATCCGAACTCAAGGGAAAGCACGCAGTGCCCTACTCAGATCACAGAGCCTAAAGTGGAACAGGGACTGTGGAGCAGGGCGGCTGCACTTCCCGGCGGGCGGGTTGAGAGCAGGGCACCGGCCCACAACAGCTCAGCACCCCTGATTTACGGAGGAGATTGACTGTGAGGGAGCGCCTTCTGAGGACAGGGCTCTTGGAGTGAGGGCTGGGGCTTGAGTGGGCATAGCTGCATTGGACGTGCTTAGAGTGAATCCGGCGGTCTCAGCAGAGCCGGGAGCATAGAGCGGCTGCCGCCCGAGCTACAGCCTATGCGTGCAGGGCTTTCGGCGCCCCGCCCACTGGGCCGCTGCAGCACCACTGCCAGCATGCAACTGGGCTTTCGGCGCCCTGCCCACCGGGCCGCTGTGACATTGCTGCTGGCTTGCCAGTGCACAATTGGGCTTTTGGTGCCCCGCTCACCAGGCCGCTGCGGCACCACTGCCAGCATGCAAGTGCGCAACTGGGCTTTCGGCGCCCCGCCCACTGGGCCGCTGTGCATTGCTGTGTGCACGCACCAGGGCTTTCGGCGCCCCGCCCACTGGGTCACCGTGGCACCACTGCCTGCTCGCCAGCGCGCTAACAGGCTTTTGGCACCCTGCCCACCAGGCCGCCAGCGCCACTTCCTGCATGCAAGATTGGCTTTCAGTGCCCTGCACACCGGGCCACTGCAGCACTGCTGCCTGCTCGCAAGCATGCAACTGGGCTTTAGGCGTCCCGCCCACCGGGCCCCTGGGGCGTTGCAGCCCGCGTGCGCAACTGGGCTGCCAACCGGGTCTCCGCAGTGTCATTGCCTGTGCGCGGGACTGCGCGGCCAACCTGGGCCTCTGCCAAGCCCCAGCCCATCCAAGTGCTGCCCTGCGGGCATGGCTTACAGATACAATTGAAGGAGGGGCAGCCAGGCGGAGGAGAGAAAGACCAGAGCTCCTGCGCCCCGCCCGCACTGAACCACCAGCTCCCCTGCTGAAAGAGGAATCTGCTATTGTGTCTCAGGCCCACCCTAGCTCCTACTCACATGCCCCCACCACTGGCCACACCTTTACTACCCTGCTATCTAACAGCTAAGACAGCAACCTGAAGTGCCCCAGGACACAGAAGCTGTATGCTTCCCCCAACCCTCTCCCAAAATCTCCTTCTCCCACAACTGAGCCCAAAATAAAAAATAAAGAGAAGCCCATCTGATAGGCAAACGCCCAGAGGGAAAACAGACTCATGCGTAAAGCAAAAAGAACCACATCAAACACAATGCACACCTCAGAATCCAAAGCCCCTCCAGAAGATCAGGGGCAGTCTTTAGTAAAGGACCTTGCACACTTGGAATCAAATCTAAGTGAAACAGAATTCAGGGCTGCATTAATCAAGACACTCAGAGAGCTCACTCAATGCTGGCA
>PVKE010025686.1:0-22853 GCA_004027555.1 Craseonycteris thonglongyai | reverse complement strand
GGGGAGGGCCCAGAGCAGTCTCCATAGTTGACAGCATCAGCTTTCCATATAGTTTCACTCCACAGGTGGGCGCAGGGCTGCGCAGGTCAGGAACTGGACCAGGAGCCTCTCACATAGGCCCCAGCAAGAACTGAACTTGGGGCACACCCCAGTTTAGCACATGGGTCCGCATGAGCCAGGTCTGGGATTGGATCATCTGTCTCCAGGGCTGCAAAACAAGCACTTAACCCACTGAGCCATCTCAGCTTCCCCAACTTTGTGTTTTCTATTGGTGAAATGTCAGATATATGCCATCCTTACCTTCTTCATAAGTTCTGAGACTGAAACATGTATGATACTATGTGTGCAAGTGTGTTAAAAATTGCTAAATGTTGAGTAATTGTGGTTGTAAGGACAGTGGAGGGGAGAAGTGAGTCATTGTTGCTTTATTTGAAGTTGGATTGAGAAGAATGGGAATAATTGGATTTATTGTGTACATTTGTATTATAATTATTATATTCCTAAGGCTGCTAATCAGAGTTAAGTTTTAATTTTTTATTTTTATATGATAAATATCCAGAATAGTTACGGTAATTGAGTGTTCTGGTTAGCCTCTTATCTTAAATTAGACAAAGTTTATCACTATTCAGATAAGGTTCAAAACATATTTGCCATGTGTTACAGGGAATCTGATCCCCACCGTCCCCCACCCCCCACCCCCCACCCAGTGTTTCAGAAGTTAACAACCTGAAAAGGGTAATCATTCTTACATTTATTGACAGTACTAATAATGTGTTACTCAAAACTACCTTATTTAATCCGAACATCAATTATTTAAAGGAGTGCACTCTTTCTACAGTATGGAAAAAATTAACTCACATGGTCACACAGCTAATAAGTGTCAGAACTGAGATTTGAAGCCAGGTATAATGGATTCCAAATCTCAAGCTCTTTTCTTTATATAGATGTATGTATTCCATTGTCGCAAAATGCCTGTTCATTATCATTAAATAAAATTATGTATAATTTAGCAAGGTCAGTGGATACAGAACTCAGTTCTATTTTCATATCCTATAATGAACAAAGATAAATGAAATATAAATTTGTGTCATTTTCAGTTAAATCAAAGAACACCTAGTACTTTCATGGAGGTTTAAAGTACCAGGTTTTTGTGTGTTTTTTGTAATGCATTGTTTTTGGTCAGTATTAAGCAATTTATTGTTTTCTATCCATTTGCTTTTATTGTAGTTGATGCTGATGTGACAGTGATAGGTTCTGGTCCCGGAGGATATGTTGCTGCTATTAAAGCTGCCCAGTTAGGCTTCAAGGTAAGGGTTAGACTAAAACTAGATATTGATTCCTTTTTATTTGGGAAGAGTTGATCATATTCAGAGTTGAAAATACTTTGTAGTTAGATAATAATGGTAAATAATTTCTTTTATAAATTATTTAAGCCTGAGACTAATGAGAAGAAGGTTTATTTGTAGTAGTCTCATGAAATGGAAAGTGAAGTACATTATTTTCCCCTCCTCCGATACTTTTCATTTTGGCTTCTGATCACACTTTGGAAGATACAGAAATAGAGCTGAAAGCATTTATTTGGTAGCGTTAAATAAACAAAAATATCTCTTAGAATAATTCACTTTTGCGATAGCCTGAATTTGGTATTCTAATGATAAATTATAAAGAACTGTATTTCATTTTTGCAAACATAGCTTGAGTAGCTTGTTTTGTAGAAGAACTGAGATACATTTGAAATTTAGTGAACCAAAACATTGCAGTTATATGCAGTTAATGTTTTCTTTGGTTATAGACAGTCTGCATTGAGAAAAACGATACCCTTGGTGGAACATGCTTGAATGTTGGTTGTATTCCCTCTAAGGTGAGCATACATTTTTGTTCAGTGCAGAGGTGTTTTCATTGACCACCGACTAGGATGTATTGAGACTAGAATATTAGACTACTACCACTGGATCATAAACACATTTTTTTCTTTGTGAAAGTTAGAATGCTGCCACCAGTATGCCATACATTCCTGACATAGTTTTCTTGTTTCAGAATGCCTAGCCTTTTCATTCAATCAGATTCTGGTGTTACGTTTTTTGCTCTTTAGTTTTACCAGTGAAGCAGATAATAGGCAGTAAATTCTTTTAGGTGCTTTTTTAAAATTGTTTTTGACAAAAACAGAGGCAGAGAGAAGGAGGAGAGCCCAAAGCAGTCTCCACAGTTGTACATCATCAGTTTTCGGCATGGTTTTGTTCTACACAGGTGGGTGGGAACTGGGCTGGGGGCCTCCTGCATGGGAGGCATGCACCCTTGAGCCAGGGGCCGAAATGGGGGATGAGAACCGAACTAGGGGCCTTCCACATGGGAAGCACACCCCAGTTCAGCATATGGGTTGCATGGACCGGTGCCGGGATTCGATCTTAGTCCTGGGGGCTGTGAAGCAAGTACTTAACCTGCTGAGCCATCGCAGCTTCCCTTCTTTTAGGTACTTTATGTATTTAATAAACGTGACTGCCTTTTTCACCTGCCACCCTGAAGTATGTCATTAAGAAACAAAAATGGGGGAAGCCGGGATGGCTCAGTGGGTTAAGCGCTCACTTTGCAGCTCCGGGGACCGAGGATCGAATCCCGGCCCCGGCCCGTGCGGACCCATATGCTGAACTGGGGGAGTTCCCCCAGTTCATTTCTCTCTCTGTCTCTGTCAAAAACAATTAAAAAAAATAAAAATAAATAAATAAAAGAAAGAAAAATGTTTTCATTTCTAGACTTTTTTTATTTTTAGGTTTTATTATTTTTGACAGAGACAGAGAGAAGGGGGAGAGCCCAGAGCAGTCTCCACAGTTGTATGTCATCAGTTTTCAACATGGTTTTGTTCTACACAGGTGAGCGGGGGCCACGCAAGGCAGAAACTGGGCTGGGGCTTCCCACATGGGAGGCATGCCTTCTTGAGCCAGGGGCCAAAATGGGGGTTGAAAACTGATCTGGGGGCTTCCCACATGGGCAGCACACTCCAGTTCAGCATATGGGTTTGCACGGGCCACGGTCGAGATTTGGTCCTTGGTCCCTGGGACAGCAAAGCGAGCACTTAAACTTGCTGAGCCATCCCGGCTTCCCTAGTTTTTGACTTTTTAATGTCGTCGTTTGTCTTAGATTAATTACATAAGAAACTGAATTGTTGTAGTCCTATTCCATGTACAGAATGTAAATTCATAAATGTTTTTTGGTTGAATGTAGTCTGCTTTTGAACATTTGATAACTTTGTCTTACTTCCTTTAGGCTTTATTAAATAACTCTCATTATTACCACATGGCTCATGGAAAAGATTTTGCATCTAGGGGAATTGAAAGTAAGTATACTTTCCATATTTACCGGTATAATCAGCCATACTTAACTTTTCTGGCTAAAGACATAATGTGTGTCTTGACTAGTTTGTAACATATGTTCAGTAAGGGAAGAGTAAGAAAAAGATCTTTAAAATATAGAAAGATTTACTTAATACAGAAGGCTTAGTCCATTTCTAACATGACATCTTCTGTTTCTTTGTCAACTTGTGTGTGTATGTGTGTGAGAGAGAGAGTGGGGAGTCAATTTTCAGTTTCCTTAAACCTGGAGATCACTGTGGAGGGCTGCTGAATTTTGGGAGTGCTGTGCGTAGATAATGGTGAAGGAAGGAAGGTCTACTTAAATTATTGGTAGTAGAAAGAGCAGAGGAAAGAGAGGAATGCAGCATAGTGGAAAGAGGACATTTCATAACATTTTAATTTGCTATTGTCTCTTGCCATTCTGTTTGGGTTGTTTTTATTCTTTCTCTCCTTGTTGTTTACAGATATGTCCAGAAGAGTAGTCAGTTCTAGGAAGGGCTTAAACACATTGTGGGGCTGGTTTTTCCGTCATATGTTTCTTTGTAGCAGTAGGTATTTGGAAGAATGAGCTATAGTGTAGGCAATTTGGTGGCTATACAGGTAGCATATATACACTAAAGCAAATATTGTATTAACTTAGATAAAAAATAGACTCAAAACACATTTTTCTTACCCATTAAGGGAAGAAGAGGCAGGGATAGTCAAGAAACCTGCAGTGTAGGCAGTGCTTCATGTTCTAACTCTGACCTTAGGTAAATCAAAACTCTCAGGGTCTTTGCTTCCTCATTTCTAAAGATATATGTTGGTTGCATGAGCTGATTTCTAAAATATCCTTTTGAAGTTCTATGAGTTGAAATTCTTTTTTGTCTTATATTGTTGCTTCACAGTTCTCTTCAGAGGTAAATGAGTGATTAAAATCTAGTTGATTAAATTTTTATATTAAGCTTTCATATTTGAAGTTTTCTCATGTGTATTTTTATTAATTTTTGTTTAATGAAATTTAGCATTTCCTTTTATTTAAAATTTCAGGGGATGGTTTACTTTGCCATTTTTACTTAAATCTCTTCTTGACTTATGATCATCATAAGGTGAAGATCCAGTCATGTAACTAACTCATTCTTGTTACATTGATTATGGCTGGATTTTTTTTCAGACAGACATTGCATGTTGTCAGAGTGGGATATCATGTTTTATTTTGGACTGCATTTATCCCAAAGATGGGTTTTTTATAGTGTCTGATAGGTTATGTTACTGTCATATGATAGTGTAGGTAGGATTATACCAGTAATTGAATTTAAAAATGTTAATACTGCCTTATGTAAAGTTCAGTTCAGTAAGCATTAGGCAGAAATTTTTCAGATCTTAATTAGTGAAAACTAAATATCGCTTATAGAATTTAAGCATTAAAGATTTATTTAATAAATTACAGTGTCTGAAGTTCGCTTGAATTTAGACAAGATGATGGAGCAGAAGAGTACTGCAGTAAAAGCTTTAACAGGTGGAATTGCCCACTTATTCAAACAAAATAAGGTCAGTGTGTTAAATGTTTAGATTATTGCTTTATTTTAGATGCACATTAAACATAGCTTTACGCTGATAGAGTGATGCTGTTAGAATTTAGCTGCTGGGGGATATTTAATTTAAAACAGTATGCTAATCTAAACAATTTTTTTGCTTCTCCATGAATAGCATTACTAGGTAAGGGCATTTTGTATTGGATAAGTTATTTAATAGAGTAGTTTTTTCCTATTAATTATGTTTGGTTATAAAAAAACTTATTTTAAACTTTGTGAATTTATAAATTACTATTTTATAAAGGTGGTTCATGTAAATGGATATGGAAAGATAACTGGCAAAAATCAGGTCACCGCTACAAAAGCCGATGGCAGCACTCAAGTTATCGATACAAAGAACATTCTTATAGCTACAGGTTCAGAAGTTACTCCTTTTCCTGGAATCACGGTATTTACACTTTTTACAACTGTCAAAACCTTTTTTCAGAAATACATTTTATAAACTATTTTATTCTTGCTACTTATGAACTTTGAGAGATTTTCTGACTGAAATACATGTTAACAGTCATGTAGCTTTGGGAAGTTGCCTGTCTTTATTCTGCAGTGATTTTGACCAGAAATAGAACACTTTACATGAAGATATATTTTAATTCAACTTGAAGTTAAGATTGACCTGTTTTGTTTTGAAATGCTAAATGATAAAAATTTAAGTGAGCATTTTTATTGGGATTTGATAAAATTGAATATATGGCTAGAAGTCATAGATACCTCAAAACAAATAAAATGACTTAGTATTTTTAATGATCACACTAAATCATTGGGTATTTCCAAATAATTTTGATTGTATTTCTTTAATTATTATTATAGATTGATGAAGATACAATAGTGTCATCTACGGGTGCTTTATCTTTAAAAAAAGTTCCAGAAAAGATGGTTGTCATTGGTGCAGGAGTAATAGGTGTGGAATTGGTAAGTGATACCATTTCTGTCGCTTAATACCTCCATGGGTAATCCCCATTTGATTCTTTGTGTAATGTCCCAGGCAGATTGGCATTGAGTTTTGCTTAAATACTTTAATAGTAAAGAGTTTTCAAGACAACATATTTAATGTAATCATTAGTCTTTACAACATTCTATTCTGAAATGTTTCGCTGTATCTTCCACCCTTCCTGTTCCCTAGAGCTTGACGTATTTTTTTTTAAATCTTGACAGCCTGTCAGCTATTTAAATCTGACGGCCCTTCAGGCCTACAGCCTTTCAGAAGGCAGCTCTTATTCTAAGCAAATTGCTTTTTGATAAAGACTATGACTTACATGATCTGGCTGTTGTTTTCCTCTCCATCCTCATCTCATTCCCTCTTAACTTACGCATGAAAAATGTCAAACTATTTGCATTTTTCTAAATACCGTGCTATTTCATACCTTCTGCCTGCCTTGTTCTCTCTTGTCCATCTTCCAACTTTCCTGTGTTTTCAGTGACCTCTCTGCCCTCCATTTTAGTTACCCTTTCTCAGGGCTGTTTTACTTTGTAATACCAAGAATCGCTCTACTTCTGAAATCACAAATCAGAAATTTATTCTCTAACCATAACCTTTTCTTTCTCAGTTATTCCTGTTAAACATACTTTTTAACTTCATCAGGTTTTCTAGTCATAGATTCCTCTTTGTTTTTGCTGTCTGCCCTTTCCTGGCTTTCCAGATCAGCTTATATTCCATGGTCCATCACTTTACACTGTTAATAGGTGTTCTTGAGTCCCTTGCTTTTCTGTCATACCCACTTGGTAAAACTCTGGTGTTAGTTGAATTTAGCTGTCTGCCTTTTTTTATGCTATATCCAGGCTATTGATTGCAACAGGAGGAAAACACGCACTCTGCAGATTAATGCTACATAAATTCTTGGTCATAAATCTCAGCAGGAACCTTAGTCTTTCTGACAATCCCAATATTGTCCTACCAGTCAGTACATTCCTGGTGTCTGCATTGGTTGTTCCATTTCCCACTTTTCTCCGATCTCTGCCAGTACGCTGTCTTTCCTTGCCTACAAATGACCTTGTCTTCTAAATATCATACATAAGAGAAACCATCAGATGAAAACGTTCTCAGCTTGGTGTCCCAGATTTGAAAATATCCCTCTTGTTACACCTGTTCTGTTGATCTTCACTTCTATAACTATAGAAATGGTATTTTCCCTAAGATGGAGAAGATTCTGTTTGGTAGTGACTCTTCTGTCTTGTCAGGAACTTGGCTTTGTGATTTTTTTGTGTGTGTTTTTTAGTCTTCAACTGGCCCCTACTTTTGCTTCCTTCTCATTTACATTTAAACATGCCTCTCTGTGGGCATCTGTATGCCATTCACTCATGCTCAGGTGCATTTGCCCAGATAGACACTGGCTGTGTACCCACAAATAAGCCTTCTCTTGATCTATTACATCCTTCAGTTACTAATTTCCCTCTCACCTTTTCACAGCCAGACTTCTTGGAAGAGTGGTCCTCAGTCCATGGCTTCATGCGCCATCAAATTGCTCTTGACAGGACTTGTATGAATTACTTAGTCCAGTGGATTGTTTTCTTCATTGCTTTATTTGGTAATGCTCAGCATTGCTGATTTTCTGACTTTTTTGCTTTTAAACTCTTTCTCTAGCTTGTCTGATTTCATACTCTTAGTTTTCTGTCTACCCTTTGGGCTGACTTTTCTATCTTGTATCCAGGTTCCTCTTTCTCAGCCTTCCCTTTAATTGTTAGTATAATATTACTCTAGATTCTGTCTCAAGGTTCTAGCTCAGACCCTTTTTTTCTTTCTACAGAATATTCTCTTCATTCCTATCTCAATTACCCAAGGGCTTATTAATATTTGCAGCCTAATCTTTTCTCCTTGCTTCTAAACATTTATACCTGAATATGTGCCAGCATCTCTGCTTGTAGGTCTTGTATATCCTCGCTTCAGTAAATGTATGATGTAACCTTTCCCTTCCCTCCTCCTTCCTCTACCCCAAAACAAGCAAAACAAAACATTTCTTTCATAATATTTTCCATCTCAATGAGTGGTACTGCCATCCATCTAGAGTCCTAAGCAAGAAGTTTGGGAATTATACAAAAGTTCTCCCATACCTTTGTGTTCCATACTCAGTCATTCACTGGGTTCTAATGTGATACTACCTGATAGAGAGCTCATGAATATATCCTCTTCTTTTCATGCATCTACTTAGATCCCAGTTCAGGCCAGTATTATGTCTTGCCCTAGGTGTCTCTTCTTTTCCTTTTTTTCTCATCTATACTCCCCATAGTGGCTAGACTGATCTTTCTGTAATACAACTTTAATCATGTCCCTTCCCTGTTAAAAACCCTTCAGTGACTCATTATTGCTGTTGGCATAAATCCAAACTCTTTAATGTTGTTTACAGGTCAGCATGATGTGGTGCTTGTTCAAATCTCCAGCCTCATTGCTAGCCCCTCCTCAGTCTGTGTCCTTGTATATTGAAATGCCAGTTCCTGAATAAGTTGTGCTTTCTGTTATCTATAGGCCTTCTGTTTCAAACATTTCTTCTCTAATCTCAGCACTCTAGTGAGCCCTTCTCCAACTACCCTAGATGTCATTAAGTATGCTTGCTGAGTGTTCCATTGCACCCTGTACTTCTTGTTAGAGTATTATCTCACTCTTTTGATATTACATGTTCACTTATCTCTCTTTTATTAAATCACATACTCCATGAGGGCAGAGATCATGGTTGTTTATTAAAATGTACTGTGTCTTTAGCATCTAGCATAATGGCTGATATAGTAAGTACTTCATATTAGCTTTTATTATTATTACTCAAACATTCATTGATATAACTTTCAGCAGCTTAGAAGTTATATTTTTAGTGAAGAATTCTTCTAAGAAAGCGCAAGTCTTTTTTCTTTTTTTAAAGACTAAAAAAAAAAGTAATGTTTTTGACAGAGAGAGACAGAAGGGGCGGGGCAGAGCAGTTTCCATAGTTGTATGTCATAGTTTTCCACATGGTTTGGTTCTACACAGGTGGGCAAGGGCTGTGCAGGGCGGGAACCAGGCCAGGGGCCTCCTGCATAGGAGGCACGTCCCCAGGATCTGGGGGCCAAATCAGGGGCCTCCCACACATGGGAAACTTGCCCTGGCAAACCAAACTGGGGGCCTCCCACACCCACGTTCAGCATATGGGTCCTCATAGGCGGGGATCAGTACTTGATCCTCGGATCATGGGGCTCCAAAGCGAGAGAGTGTTTAACCCGCTGAGCCATCTGGCTTACCCCTTTTTTGACTTTTTGGTGTAATGTGTCTACATCTTATTAACATCTAATAATGATATATTATATTTACTGTTTATATTTGTCTTTATTACAGAACTATAAGCTCCTTTAAGTCAGGGACTGAGTATTCAAATTTGAATCTCCATTGCTTTTTTGGGTGCTTCTTATTAGGTCCTGTAGATATTAGATCCATTATTTTGTCATCATCTTGTTGATCCAGTTTAGTTTGTCAGGATCTCTTGTAAATGGTGTTTAAAACTAAGCGTAATATTCTGGATTTTGGAGAGAACTTTTTTTGATATGTGTAATATACTTTTTAAAATTAAATCCTTTAAGATCTGTTTATTTTTTTAAGCACATACTGAACTTGTAGTCAGATGAAAACCTTATATCTTTTGCTTGAAGAATTCTGATTTTTTAAAACCTAATTAAAGGACTTAGAACTTTTATGTTGTTTTAATTTAATCTGCACTTGTACCCATTAATCCAGTCTATTTCTCTGCCTTGATTTTGTCATTCTTATACTTAACTGCTTTTTCTTGCTTTGTGTAGTTCACAAAGTTGGGAAGCATGTTAACTAAGGCATGTGGTCCATAATGTGGTTTTAATGTCCATTTTTCTAGTGACTTGTTATGTTGAGCATCTTTTTATATACTTGTTTGCCATCTCAGTATCTTCTTTGGTGAAATACCTATGGAAATATTTTGGCTGTTTTTTATTGTTTTTGTTTTGTTTTATTTTTGTTACTGAGTTTTCAGTTTTATAATCTGAATATAAATCTTTTGTCATATAGATGTTTTATAAATATCTTTTCCCAGTCTGTGACTTTGTGTGTGTTACTTTTTCTTTTTTTAAATTATTTTATGTTTATTGGGGTAACATTGGTTAATAACATACAAATTATAAGTGTACAATTTTATGTACAAACTCTGTATACTCCATTGTGTGCTCACCACCCAAAATTTAATGTTCTTCTGTCACCATATATTTGACCCCCTTTACCTTCTACCCCTCTCTGCCGAAAATTAAAAAAAAATTTTTGAATATTTATTTTATTGTTTTTGACAGAGACAGAGAAGGGGGATGCAGAGCAGTCTCCACAGTTGTACATCACCAGTTTTTCAACATAGTTTTACTCCACACAGGTGGGCACGGAGCCACGCAGGGTGGGAACCAGGGCGGGGGGTCCACTGAAAATTAGTTACCCATATATGTGTGGGTTTATTTCATGGTTCTCAGTTCTGTTCTGTTGTTCTGTATGTGTTTTTCTGCCAATACCATACTGTTTTGATAACTGCAACTTTGTGGTATCGTTTGAAGTTAGGCAATGTGATACCTCTAGCTTGTTCTTTTTTTCTCAGGATTGCTTTGGCTGTTGAGGTTTTCTGTGGTCCCATACAAATATGAGGATTTTTTGTTCTTTTTTTGTGAAAAATGCCATGGGGATTTTGATGGGGATCACATTAAACCTGAATATTGATTTAGGTAACATGGGCATTTTAACCATGTTAATTCTTCTAATCCATGAACATGGAATAAAACCTTTTCATTTCTTTGTGTCTTTTTCAATTTCTTTCAACAGTGTCTTATAGTTTTCAGTATATAGAGGTCCTTCATTTCCTTTGTTGATTTTATTCCTAGGTATTTTAACCTTTTTGCTGCAATTGTGAATGGGATTGTTTTCTTCACCTTTTTTTTCTGATATTTAATTGTTAGTTTATAGAAATGTGACGGATTTTTTTATTTTGATTTGGTATCTTTCCAATTTACTGTATTTATTTATTGTTTCTAATAGTCTTTTGATGGAATCTTTAGGGCTCTCTCTATATAGAATCATGTCATCTGCAAATAGCGACAGCTTTACTTCTTCATTCCTGATTAGGATGCCTTTTATTTCTTGACTTCCAATACTATGTTAAGTAAGAGTGGTGAGAGTGGGCATCCTTACCTTATTCCAGACCTTAGAGGAAAATCTTTCAATTTTTTTCACCATTGAGTATGATATTAGTTTGTCATATGTGGCCTTTATTAGTTGAAGTATTTTCTTTCTATATCTATTTTATTGAGTGTTTTAATCATATATAGGTGTATCTTGTTTGATACTTTTTCTGCATTCTACTGATATTATATTTTTATTTTGTTAATGTGTACATTACATTGATTAATTTTTTATATATTGAAAAATTCTTGCATCCCTTGAACAACGCTACTTGATTGTGGTGTATGATTCTTTGAATGTGTTGTATTTGATTTTCTAATATTTTGTTTAGAATTTTTGCATCTATGTTCATCAGAGATAGTGGCCTACAATTTTCTTTTTCATGTGTTGTCCTCACCTGGTTTTGTTAGCAGGGTAATGTTGACCTCATTTTTAAAATAAGTTGGGAAATATTCTCTTTTCAGTTTTTTTGAAGAGTAAGAAGTGTAAGTATTAAATCTCTTTAATGTGTGGTATCATTTCTGATGAAGTATGCTGACCAGACATACTGTTTTAAATGGGACAGAAAACAATGGTACTGTCCCATTTTAAGCGGTACATATAGTCAGCCTACTGATACCTTGAATTTAGCCCAGTGAAACTAGGCTGACGTTACATACCATTTGAAACGAGACAGTGCCATTGTTTTCTTTCCCATTTAAAATGGTACTTCTGGTCAGCCTACGACGAAGCCATCGGGTCCTTAGCTTTTGCTTTTTGGGAGGTTTTTGATTACTGTTTCAGTTTCCTTACCAGGAAATTGGAAAACCTAAGTAGTGATTGGACTATTAGGTTTTCCAATTCTTCATGATTCAGTCTAAGAAGGTTATATATTTCTAAGAATTGGTCCACTTCTAGCTTAATTGGTTTTGGTAGTATATAGCCTGTCATAGTATTCATGTATTATTCTTTGTATTTGTGTGCTGTCCAATGTAACTTCTCTTTCATTTCTCATTTTACTTATTTGGGTTTTTTCTTCTTGAGTTCAGCCAGAAATATGTCCATTTTATTTATCTTTTCAAAGAACCAAACTCCTTGTTTCATTAATTTTATTTCTATTGTCTTTTTCTGTGTTTCATTTATTTTCCTCTAATTTTTATTATTTCCCTTCTTTTGACTTTGGGCTTTGTTCTTCTTTTTCTAGTTTATTTGTTTCAATGTATCTTTTGATTTCTTAATGTTGTTTAATATCCATGTATTGTGGTTTTTCTTTCTTCTTGTAGTTAATTTCCAATTTTATATGATTGTCATTAGAAAATATGCTTGGTATGATTTGAGTCTTCTTAAATTTATTGAGATTTTAGTTTTGTTCCCCAACATATGGTCTGTCCTTTAGAATGATTCATGTAATTCATGTACACGTCAGGAGAATGTATATTCTGTTGTTTTGGGATAGAAAGTTCTAGAAATACAGATTATGTTCATTTGGTCTAGTATCCATTTACAGCCAATATTCCCTTATTGGCTTTCTGTTTGGATGATTTATACATTGTTGTCAATGGGTGTCAGGTCCCCAACTATCATTATATTTTTGTCATTTTCTCCCTTTAGGTCTGCTAATAATTGCTCTGTATATTTTGGTTCTCTCATGTTGAGTGCATATATATTGATGTTTCGTGTCTGGAATTGTCCCCATTGTCATTATAAAATGTTGCTTTCTGTCTCTTGTTAACGTTTTAGATCTTGTAATCTATTTTGTCCAATATAAGTACAGCTATACCCGCTTTTCTCTGGATGTCATTTGCTACGAGTATCATCTTACATTTCTTCACTTTGAACCTTTGTTTGTTTTTTGCAGCTAAGATGGATCTCCTGAAGGCAGTGTATAGTTGGGTCTATATTTTAATCCTTTTGGAAGGTAGCAATATACTTACCATTATACTACCAGTGTTATTCTGCTTTTTGATTGGAGAGTTTAGATTAGAGAGTTTAGTCACCTTACATTTAGGGTGAATATTGATATATAAGGACTTACTAGGACTATTTTATCTTTTGTTTTCTAGTTGCTTTGTATCTCCATTGTTTCTTTCCCCTGGTGGTTATTTCAGTTTGATGGTCTTCTGTGATGTGTTTTTTGTTGTTTTTTTTTTAAGTTCCTCTTTTATGTTACGTGTCTCAGCTCTAGATTTTTGTTTTGTGGTTACCATTAGGTTTATGTAAAAAAAAACCTGTTTCATACATAGAGTAGTCCCATTTCCTTCTGATTGCATCTTATTTTTATTCACTTGTGCAAGTTCAGTACAGTTCCCCCCTCCTTTCATGTTTTTGTTGTCACAAATTATCCCTTATTATTCTATGTATTTGTTTCCAAATGAAAGAAGTTGTAATCTTTAAAATTTTCCCTTTAATTTTTGTATATTAATTAAATGTTCTAAAACAGAGTTGTACTATCCTGCTTCTGTCTGTCACCTTACTCAAAGTTTTGTGTACTTCTATCTTTTTGTTATAGGTAGAAGAGCTTTTAACATTTCTTGTAATGCAGGTCTGTAGTGGTAAATTCCCTCATTTTTTTTTTTGTTTGTGTGGGATAGCCTTCTCCATAACTAAAGTATAAATTTGCTGGATATATTATTCTTGGCTGGGGGTTTCTTTGTTTCAATATTTTGAATAGTTCATTCAATTTTCTCCTGCCTTGTAAGGTTTCTGCTGAAATATCTGATGATAATCTAATGCAGTTTCCTTTATAGGTTGGTGGTTTTTTTTCCTTTGGCTGCCTTGAGAATTCTTTCTTTGTCATTAACTTTGATGGTTTTGATATAATGTGTCTTAGAGAAGGTCCTTTTGCACTTAAATTATTAGGTGTTCAGTTAGCTTTTTGAATTCTTGAATCTACCCCTTTCCATAGATTTGGGAAGTCTCATTGATTATTTGTTTGAATAGGCTCTCTGTCCCTTTGCTCTCTTTTTCTGGTATACCCATTCTTATGATGCTCTTTCAAATGGAATCAGATAATTTTCAGTGTTCTTCCTTTTATTTTTATTTTTATTTTTTTTTAGTTTTTAATTTCTTTCTCTTCTCCCACCTGAATCATTTCTAAATTTCTGTCTTCAAGCTCGCCATTTCTTCCATTTACTACGAGGGTGGCCAAGAAATCTGGAATGAAGGGACAGGAAGGATTTGAAAAAAAAGAACAATTATTTTTTATTTTCAATATATTTTGTCTTGGCCCTAATACACTTTTCAGATCTTTCAATAAGTTTATACCCATGGAAAAAAATGTTTTGTTTTTGCCCTCAAATTATAGCTTTTACCCTCTTGTTATCTATAAATTTCTTCTCTCAAAGCTGTTTTCTCATATTTGGGAACAAATAATCAGAGCCAGGTCTGGATTGTAGGGAGGTTGATTTAACGTTTGGAATCCACAGTTATGAAGAGTAGCCAACGCAGCATTGCTCTTGTGCACGGGCTCATTGTGCAAACGCAACGCCTCTTTGGTCTATATTCCTTTTCTTTTCTCCTTCACAGATTCTTTTAACTGTTTCAGCAGACTGGAATAGTATTCTCCAATTATTTTGAAACCCTTATTCTTATAATTGATCAGCAGGATATCCTTCATATCCCAAAAAACAGTAGCCGTGATTTTTTCAGCCAATTGCAACACCTTGAACTTCTTCGGGGAGGCCTGCCCTTTTCATGCCACTACATGGACTCTTGCTTTGATTCAAGCTCATCATGATGAACCCATGTTTCATCTCCAGTGACAGCCCGGTTTAAAAGTTCATCTTTCTTGTCTCTGCAGAGGTCCAAAAACTGTTGTGAACAAACACTACATGCTATTGTTTTTGAGGTGGCATGAGCACTCTCAGTATCCATCTTGCACTGACTTCTGTCATCCTTAGATGCTGATGGAGAATGTTCAAAATGGTTGTAGGTGATACTACAACCATTTCTGCAAACTGCTTTTTATTCAGTCTGGCATCTTCCTCTGCACATTTTCAACTTTTTTGACAGTGTCCAAGAAAATGGCCTCATCATGCATTCAGGATGGAGGTCATCTTCGATAGACTCTGCCTTGCTTGAAAAGGCTAGAGCACTTGTAAACTATGGATTTCTGAGGGCAACAGTCCCTGTAAACCACTAGCGTCTCTTCCAAAATGGTTTGAGGTATTTTTTCTTGTTTTGTGAGGAACTTAAGGATGATGCGAAATTCAATTTTATCCATATTTGGGGTTTTCTTCAAATTTGACATGCCTTTTCAATAATATCTGAAAGTACATGGACTCAACTAGGCTAAAATTTGACACAAATACTCGTGATAAGTCACACAATCAAACTGGACTAGTACTCCCACCTCTCTGATAACCCCCATTCCACAAATTTCATGACCACCCTGTGTTCTTCATCTCATTTATTGAGTTCTTCTGTTTGTTTGTTTTTTTGTTAAATTTTTGGGGTGACATTAATTGATATCAATTACATTGTTATCAGGTGTACAATTCTACATTACATTGACTATATATTGCATTATGTGCTCACCACCCAGAATCAGCTCACTTTCCATCACCGAATGTTTGATTCCCCCTCCTTACTCCCCCCCACCCATCTCTCCCACCCACCTCCCCATGGTTATTTTTTTATAGTTTCATCTCTTTGGTTAAGTACCTCTTTTGTTGATTTTATTTCTGAGCTCATTGAAGTGCCTTTCTGTGTTTTCTTGTATCTCATTGAGTTTTTTCATAATAGCAATCTTGAATTCTCTTGTCATTTAAATCATAGACTGCCATGTCTTTGAGTTTGGTTTCTGGAGACTATTCATTTTCTCTCTTTGTTACCTGTACTTCTTTGTTACCTTGATTATTCATAGTATTTGATGGGTTGTTTTTCTACTTTGTCATTTGAGGTAGTGAACTCTTTTTTTTTTTTAAAGATTTATTTTTATTGTTTTTGACAGACAGAAAGAGATACAGAGACAGAGAGAGAAGGGGGAGGGCCCAGAACAGTCTCCAAAGTTGCACACCATCGGTCCTTCCAGTTTCATTCCACAGGTGGGCGGGGCTGCACAGGGCAGGAACCAGGCTGGGGTCCCGCCCTGGTGAGAACTGAACTGGGGGCACTCCCCAGCTCAGCATGTGAGTCCACACGGGCTGGGGCCAGGATTCGATCCTCAGTCCCCAGGGCTGCAAAGTGAGAGCTCAACCCACTGAGCCATCCTGGCTTCCCCCGAACTCTTCTTTTTTAGGTAATTGTTTTATTAACAAACAATTCAGCAGGTTAAGTAGAGGTCTTTTGTTCGTACAGTAGGTGGTGCTGTAGCACAAGTTTTTATATTCTCTTACCTGCATTACTTTGGATCTTAGTGGGTTGGTGTGGCTTCATTTTAGCTAAATGCTTTGTATTCCCTGTGGAGTTGAGAGTCCCCTCTGTGTCCCAGTTGCTTGGGCATTAGGATACTATATCCCCAAGAAGGGATGTGGCTGGTGATGGGGCTTTGGGCCTACGAGTACCTGGCGCTAGCTTCTTATAACCAGAGGCGGTCAGCCATGCTGTGCTGTCAGAGGTGTCTACTGCCTCTACCGAGTTCTGCCGTAATAGGTGGGGGAGGAGAGTGTGGGAGGAGGTGGGTTGTGGGTTCTGCTGTTTTGCTTTGATAGTAACAATGGCTGCCAGTCCACCACTGCCACACAGCTGTGCTGCATTTCTGGCCTTGTCACCAGGTTTAACTGCAATGGGTGCTGGTCACTCAAGCCAGAATGTTGTTACTGCCCTTCTGGCCCTCCTGGCTGCCATCTTAGAGCAGTAGCGGGGGACTCCTTCCCCATTGCGGCATCAGCTGGGGCTGCATCAGGTGCTGGACTCCGTCTGTGGTCCGGTTCTTTGTCTTTCCCCCATCCCATCTCCTATGCTTGTGGGGTATTCCCCCCTTCAGATATCTCATTGCATGGGTCTCTCAGACATGTTTGTGTGTTTGAGCAGGGAATTCTTTATTGAATTATAAGTGTCCAACGTGTAACTTTAAAGGGAAAAACCAAAGAGTCTTCTCACTCCATATACTACATCACTCTTTTTGTGTTCGTAATATTATTATTTTTTAAAGATTTATTTATTTATTTATTTTATTGTTTTTGACACAGAGAGAGAGAGATACAGAGACAGAGACAGAGAAGGAAGAGGGCCCAGAACAGTCTTTATAGTTGCACATCATTTGTTTTTCCACATAGTTTCATTCCACAGGTGGGAGTGGGGCTGCACAGGGCAGGAACTGGGCCGGGGTCTCACCCCGGTGAGAACCGAACTGGGGGCACTCCCCAGTTCAGCTTATGGGTCCACATGGGCGAGGGCCGGGATTCGATCCTCGGTCCCTGGGGCTGCAAAGTGAGCGCTTAACCCACTGAGCCATCCCGGCTTCCCAATAATATTATTTTTTGAAGATGTTTTAATTTTAATAAAGTTTAATTTATATACTTTTTTTTTCGTTTATGTATTTTGCTTTTGGTGTTATAGCTAAGAAATCTTTGCGTTACTCAAGGTCACAAAAATTCTTGTTTTCTTCTAGAAGTTTCATAGTTTTGTGTTTTATATTTACGTCCACAATCTATTTTGATTTAATTTTTTTGATGCTTGTTACATATGTTTTCTTGCATGTTTCACATATAAGTGTTTCAGAGTTATAATTGTTAAAATGTTAAAAAAACAGCATTCAGATTAAATTATAATTTGAATGAAAAAGTAAACATTTCTCTGTTGAGAAAATAAAATAAGAAGCCAGTTTAATATTTTGCAAACATCACTTATGAGTAGCAATAGAAGCTACTTCTTCCCCCGCTTAGGACCTTTCTTTACATTTGTTCCTCTCTTCCTGGACTGGGACCTGTATAATTCATTTCCTCTCTTCCAGTCTTTGTACAGATGTCACTTCCAGTGAGGCCTTTTCCCAGCTATGATATTTAAAATTGCAATTCTTTTCCGTTCAGTGGTTCTGGCTTTTCCCATAGTACTTTACTGTCCTTTTTACTTATTTGTCTGTATCCTGTACCAGAATAGAAGGTCCTTGTGGATAGTGTTGTGTTCATAGACGTGTCTAGCGTCTAAAATGGTGCCTAGCATACTGTAGGTGCTTAATAAATATTGACTAAATGAGTAAACAAATATATGAAGTTATACATATTTGTCATGGTAGTAATATTAAATCTCAGAGCTTCTAATAGGAACAAAAGAAAGTATCTTACAGTAAATTATTTAATTCAGTAAACATTTGCTATAAAAACTTATTTTTATGTATTTTTAAAAAATTGTTATTGGCAGGGTTCGGTTTGGCAAAGACTTGGTGCAGATGTGACAGCAGTTGAGTTTTTGGGTCATGTTGGTGGAATGGGAATTGATATGGAGATATCTAAAAACTTTCAGCGAATCCTTCAAAAACAAGGATTTAAATTTAAATTGAGTACAAAAGTTACTGGTGCTACCAAGAAGTCAGATGGAAAAATTGATGTTTCGTAAGTATGCTATATTTGTTTTTGATACAATGTTCTTGTCTTTTTTTCTTAAAAAAACAAAACAAAAAAAACACCTCAATTTTTGCTAAAAAGTATCTAGTATTCTCATTGTAATGTACTTTTTCATAGTATACATTCAGAAAAATTTAAACACCCAACATTCAGTGAAATTAATTCAGTATTTTGAGACAGACATATGGGAAGTCAGTAATATTAACTACATTGCTTACTATGAGCTTGTCACTCTATTAAATACTCTTATAATTTAATGAAATAACTTGCCTAAGGTCACACAGCTAGTGAGTGGCAGAGCCACTATCTGAACTTGGATCTTTCTGTCTCTAAGACCTATGTTTTTAACTTACATTGCCTGTTTTTGTAAGACTTTAATGATAGACCTCTTGAGAATATGCACATTTTCATTGCCCAACCCTAATGTTTATGTTACATTTATAATAAAATAAACTCACACTCTTAGAATGTCATCAACACTTGATAAATGTCTGGTTAAATGACCAAGTCTATCAGCTATTTATGTCAATGCGTATTTAACAGTTATACCCTGTTCATTGTCTAGTATTGAAGCTGCTTCTGGTGGTAAAGCTGAAGTTATCACTTGTGATGTACTCTTGGTTTGCATTGGCCGACGACCTTTTACTCAGAATTTGGGACTAGAAGAACTTGGCATTGAACTAGATCCTAGAGGTAGAATTCCAGTCAATACCAGATTCCAAACTAAAATTCCAAAGTAAGTTATATTTTCAGTAATTTTAAAGTTTATGTCAAATACTATTTTGAAAATAAGACTGGTCATGCTCAATAAATGCATTGGCTTTGGGGAAGAGTAGTAAATTTATAATACATTAAAGCAAAATAATTCATTGAATTTTTTCATTATCCAAAGATTAGAACCCAAACTCAGATGTTTGAAGTGCTATGTTTAAATATATGTTTTTGGTGATTTAATAAGAAACTTATCATTTTGTTAAGATAGCAGAACTGAAGGTGAGTTTCTGTGATTTCAGAGGTTTACTATGTTCCTTTTGATCTCTGTGGTAGTATCTATGCTATTGGTGACGTGGTTGCTGGTCCAATGCTTGCTCACAAAGCAGAGGATGAAGGCATAATCTGTGTTGAAGGGATGGCTGGTGGTGCTGTGCACATTGACTACAATTGTGTACCGTCAGTGATTTACACACACCCTGAAGTTGCTTGGGTTGGCAAATCAGAAGAGCAGTTGAAAGAAGAGGTAATTCTGAACAACAGTAGTTTTAAAACATTCCAATGTGTGAATTGAGTTAATGACACTGGTGCCTGAGAATCATTTTATTGCATTAATGCATTTTAATAATTGTGTAGAACATTATAGTTTAGTTTATATATTTTTTCCTTTGTAGTATTATAAAGATCATTCACTTAACCTGTATTAAAAAACTAGTGATTCCAGAACTTTTCTTTCTGGCTTTGAAATGTACATAGCCTGAAATATGCATTTGCTTGTGTCTGTACCCAAAAAATATTTCATTAACAAACCCTTTGGTCTTTATGTTCTGTGAAGAATTGCCTTCCTGAGCTTTATTTTCTGAACAAATGGTAGATGATTTTACCAATGGCAGTAAAGTTTGTCAGAGTTTATGTAGGTTCTCATTTTCTGTCTCTCATAGGGTGTTGAGTACAAAGTTGGGAAATTCCCATTTGCTGCCAACAGCAGAGCTAAGACAAATGCTGACACAGATGGCATGGTGAAAATTCTTGGACAGAAATCAACGGACAGAGTATTGGGAGCACATATTTTAGGACCAGTGAGTATCATAAAGCCAGAAATCACATTAGGAGTTTTGGAAGCCTTGCTGTTTAGTAGATTAATTTAAAACCACTTGGTTTTTACATTGAGGTTATTATTATATTTACCAGTGAAGTTTAAATATGGCCTCTTTGTGCGTCATTTCTAGCAAGGTACCAGTAGCACTCTCAGGTTTGTCCACCATATTATCTCTTTCCACACTGCAACTATGATTATCCCTTTAAAACATGTACCATGTGCCTGTTTAAAAGTTTGCAGTGGTCATTTTTGACTACAGAATTATGAATGCATACAAGTCCTTTGTAAATCTAGTCCCACCTACTTTTCTGACCTTAACTCTTTTCCCTGCTTCATAGGCCTTCTCTTAATTTCATAACAGGTCAAACTTTTTCCCATTTTAGAACCTTTGTGCTTACAGTTGTACCCTTTGCTTAGAATGCTCTGCTTCCGGATCTCTGATGAGTGCCTGCTATACTGTTCAGGTCAACTCAAATGTTACCTTCTGAGAGAAGCCTTTCCTAATGCTGAATCTGAAGCACGCCCTCTTCCTAGGTATCTGATGTAACAACAATAATAGAACATTTCAGTGTTAACTCTAATTTTTCCTACATACATGCATTAACTTTAATTTTCACAATTCAGTGAAGTCAATATTTCTATTCCCGTGTTTGAGAATAAATGGAATGAAGCACATGGAGTTTTTGAGTGTTTGAGGTAGTAAGTGGTAGGATTTGAATCCAGGCCATGTTGCCACAGAGCCCAAGCTCTTAACTTCTGTGCCACCTTTTCTGCTAAGCTTTTCTTGACTGGAGGCAGTTAGTTAACTGCTCTTATAACTAATCTGTCCCATTAGTAGATAGTAGTTTTTGCCATGGAAACAAAACTACATCTTGGTTCATTATTTTTTAAGGGTGCTGGTGAAATGGTAAATGAAGCTGCTCTTGCATTGGAATATGGAGCATCCTGTGAAGACATAGCTAGAGTCTGTCATGCACATCCGGTAATTATTATTAGTAACATAACAATTAATGGCTACCTAAATTTTCTCTTGATCCGTAGTACTTGATATTTAATTTTAAATTTCTTTCCTTTCAGACCTTATCAGAAGCTTTTAGAGAAGCAAACCTGGCTGCATCATTTGGCAAACCAATCAACTTTTAAATTAGAAGATTACATATATTTTTTCTGAAATTTCCTGGGAGCTTTTGTAGAGGTCACATTTCTGAACAGGAGATGCTCACAGCTCTAAGAATTTCTATGGCTGAATTATTAGTATGAAACTTTTGGAAGGTATTTAATAGGTTTGGACAGAATGGAATAATCTCATACCTATATTTTAAAGATAATATTGTAGTACATTAATCTTGCAAAAAAACAAAAAAGCTACTGATAGTAGCATCTGGGAAAATTTCTTCAATGCATATTTCCATGCTGCTTGTGAAAGGTTCAACTTCACTGAATTTATGTTAAGTAGCTTTAATCTCTGATACAGTAAAGTTGGATTTACTTATTAAATGGATACAGCTGGAGTATGTATGGTATTTGAATAACTGTATTTGAAGCAATGTGATCAAGTTATTTTTAACTTGGTTTTCAGGTTAGAAACAAGAGTTAGCCATTAGAATAAGATTAAAATATGTATAAACTGAAGTCATGTAAATAAAAAATGATGATCTCTCATTTGTTTTATTTAATCCCCAAATTCTTGCAGTTTAGTGGTACAATGTATGTGTTTAGACTTTTAAGGTACCCTTGAGGTCTGTAGTCTGGACTATAAAATTAAACAAATTAAGGAGGTATATTTACAAAATTCAAATATTAAATATCCAGATGTATTACAGTGGGAAATGAAGACCTGAAAATAAATATATCTTAAATATTAATTTACTGGTTATTCTGAGTGGATATCAAGATAGTCTGAATTCTTTTATGATTGCTTCGTGTGTGTTTTCTTTCTGTTACTGCTCATGTGGGCCTGGATGTATCTTTTCCCACATTGTAGGGTAGTATTAAGTTACTTGAAAGGTCATTACCATTTCACCTGTTTTAGTGATATTAAATGTTGCTTAGTATATACTTTTGGAGAAACAGTATAAGGGGAATCTTTAACCTGCTGTCTTTTCCTACGTGGATTTCCATTGTGTCCTTAGCTGGGTAAATGACTGTTTCTTTAAAGAGTGCTATAAAATTGTATTTATTGATAATATTTAAGATGGCCATTTCTTGAAATACTTAAAGTGTTAAATGACAAATACAAGGTCTGACAATTAAGCCGTGAACTTGCCATTGTACTTATGTTGGCAGCACAATACAAACAACTCAGTAAGGGTTCATAACCTTGGTATATCAGTGTCTCATAGCTAGCTGTGTTTGTGCCGATGTGTGGCAGTGTCTTGCTGAGTAACTTCTGTTGTTGTTGCATGTTTTTGTGTGCCATCATGAGAATGTCAGAACTTGAGTTTACCAAGATCTTTTGGGCCAAGATGATGTTTTAGACCGTGTTATCACTGGTTATGA
>PVKE010025685.1:0-22854 GCA_004027555.1 Craseonycteris thonglongyai | reverse complement strand
CTACAAAATAAAAATAGGTAGTAAACTCTTTGACATTGCTTTTAGTAATATATTTTTTGTTTATTTATTTATTTTAATAATTTTTTTTAAGTTTATTTATTTTATTAATTTTTGACAGAGAGAGAGAGAGATACAGAGACAGAGGCAGAGAGAGAACTGAACTGGGGGAGCTCCCAGTTCAGCATATGGTTCCGCACGGGCCGGGGCCGGGATTCGATCCTCGGTCCCCGGTGCTGCAAAGTGAGCACTCAACCCACTGAGCCATCCCGGCTTCCCCGGGTAAGTCATTTTTCTCATGGACAAAATAGAAGGGAATTTTGTAGTTGCATTTTATTTATTTATTTTTTAACTTTTTTTTTTATTATTGTGTTTTGACAGAGAGAAGGGGGAGGGCCCAGAGCAGTCTCTACAGCTGACAGCATCAGTTTTCCATATAGTTTCACTCCACATGTGGGTGTGGGGCTGCTCAGGACAGGAACTGGGCCGGGAGCCTCCCGCATAGGCCCCGGCAGGAACTAAACTTGGGGCACACCCCGGTTCAGCATATGGGTCTGCATGGACAGGGCCAGGATTCGATTCTCCGGCTCCGGGGCTGCAAAATGAGCGCTCAACCCACTGAGCCATCCCAGCTTCCCCTAGTTGCATTTTAGAGTGACAGTGACATCAAGGTCGAAGCTGACTCTTCCATTAGCCAGGAAAGCGAATGCTGGGATATCTGCTTCTGGTTTGCATGAATGGATAAGCAGTGGATGAAAAGGGGTGCTAAAAGGGGAATGGAACAAAGGTAACCTTCACTGCCTCCTCAGGTGGTCTCAGGGATGACCCCCTGAGCTATTCTGGGGGTCTCACACAGGCTACTCTTGAGCCAGGTTGCAGAGATGAGCACAGGGAGCTGTGTGTGCTGATTGAGTAAGTAGCATGTGCTGCCTCATGAGAAATGCTTACCACACTTTCCTAGAGGCTGCTTGGGCTAGGGACTTGGGAAAACCCCAGGAAATACTATCAACCTCGAACCATAGACAGCATATGCCATGCGCACACTCACGCCCAGTCAGACATGGCGGACTTCAGAGGTTGTGAGTGGAAACGAAGACTTTTTACCAGCAAACTCCATGAACAGCCTCCAGTCTGGGCCAACTCCCCATGCAGCACTTCCCTCCACTGGTAGGGGTTGGCGCTGGAGTCTCTCCATTGCCTGTGCTCTGTTTCCTCTCCCAGACCTCCGCTTCTCTGAGCACAGCAGAATACATGCTTTACAATTTTTGCCAAACCTGCAAGTCTGAAATAAGCACAATCCTTATTAATTTTTAAAGAGTTTCTGTTTCTACAGAGCAACAGACCTGGCTTATTAAAAGCAAACTGTGAGGAAACTTCTAAATAATAAAAACTACTTAAAAAAACAACTCCCAAAGTACTCATGACCATAAGCTAAGGTGACCAGACGTCCCACTTTTGGCGGGACAGTCCTGGTTTATAACAATTTGTCCCGCGTCCCGCTGCGTTTTCAAAAAGTCCTGATTTTTGGAAAGAATGCACGACAAGCTAGGGAATGGCAGGAGATAGACCAAATTTTTAATCAAGAACCCGCTCCCCCCTGTCAATGGTGTCCCACTTTACCAATGTTAAAATCTGGTCACCTTACCATAAGCCCTAGTCTTCAGTGAAATGTACACCGGCCTAGCGCTGCAGTTTTGGAACCTATTTTCAGTCTGATGGCAGTTTTTAATCAGTGCTTCCCTCAGACATAGAGAGGCACTCAGGGGAAGCCAGGATGGCTCAGTGGGTTAAGTGCTCACTTTGCAGCCCTGGGGCCTGAGGATCAAATCCCAGCCCCAGCCCATGCGGACCCATATGCTGAACTGGGGTGAGCTTCCCATGCAGGAGGCCCCCAGCCCAGTTCCTGCCCTGCGCGGCCCCTACTCACCTGTGTGGACTGAATTCATGTCGAAAGCTGATGACATACACCTGTGGAGACTGCTCTGGGCCCTCCACCTTCTCTCTGTCTCTGTCTCTGTCTGTCTCTGTCAAAACCAATAAAAAAAAAATCTTAGAGGGGCACTCAAAGCATCTTGGGGCTCCTAGTAAGAGAAGAGTCTTGAGTTACATACTGGCCTTCCCTAAGATTTTTGCCATTTATTTATTTATTTTACTTTTATTGTTTTTGACAGAGAGAGAGAGAGAGAGAGATACAGAGACAGAGAGAACTGAACTGGGGGAGCTCCCAGTTCAGCATAAGATTTTAAAGAAAGAGTTGGAATGCTTTAACAACAGCAAAGTGCTTGCAAACCATCACTCTTAGACTTTGCTACTTATAGTATCCCCAGAAAGCTTGTTCAAAATGTACAATCTCAGGCCCCACCCTGATGTACTAAATCCCCAGGTGATTTGTAGGCATATCCAAGTTTGGAAAACACTGTGTCGGTAGTGGTTCTCAAACTTGGGTGTGTATCAGAATCTCCTGGCGAGCTAAGAGAGAGAATGTGGAGACTCAGGCCTGTTGAAGTAGGATAGGGCCTCTGTAAGTTCTATCAAGTTTCCAGGTGATTCTGATACTTGAGAAGGTTGAGAAGCACTGCTCTAGGTCACTACTCTTTCCTTCCTCTGTCCCCAGCTGCCCTAATGATCAATTCTCCCTTCCTTAAGGAGATTCAGTCTCGAGTCTGAAATGTACCTTTCTTTAAGTGGATCCTTGTAGAAATCCTGGAAGACCCTCGGATATAAGAATTAGTTGGGTCATTCGAGGGCCTCTACATCCTACAGAATTCACCATATGGAGGGAGAAATTCTAAATTGCTGTCTTCAATTTTAGCATTTCTCTTCCCTGTACACAGAACAAGTCAAATGAGGTCCCTGGTTGACATGGGCCTCATGATACCCTAAGGGCAGCCTTGGGAATCTTGTTGGTTTAAAACATTTGATCTTTCTTGACTCTCAGGTTATCCTAAAGCATTTCAACAGCATGAATGGGTTTTTAAAGAGACAGATCTGGGTTCAAATGTTACTCCTATCATTTGTCCTCAGGAAAGTTGCTTCAGTTCTCTCTAAGCCTAGGTTTCCTCCTCTGAAAATTGGAATAAATGATCACCTCATAAGATGTTATGAGGATTCAATGAGATGTAATTGTTGGACACAATGACAGGCCCATAACATGAACTTCATAAGCAGTAGTTATTAATTCAGTATAAGCCTAAGCTCATATCACCCTCTACTATATTACATGTCAGTTACTAACATTTTAATGTGCTACTTCCAAGATATTTGTATTTTAACCACAGTCCTCATAATACCCTAACTCACTAATTCTCAAAGGGTGGTCCCAGGGCCAACAACATGAGCAACATCTTAGAATTTCTGGGGCTGCACCATAGACCTACTAAATAGAAACTCTGGGGTTAGAGCTCAGCCGCATTTGTTTTAACAAGCCCTTCAAGTAATTCTGAAGTATGCTAAAGTTTGAGAGCTACGGCTCTAATTCAGGAAAGCTACTCTGATGCTGGAAATTTGATGCAGGTTGGAAGGGAGAGGGAAAATAATCTATTTCAGGTGACAAGGCTATAAGGTAGGCTGACCAGGTGCCCTGTTTTAAATGGGACAGAAAACAATGGCACTGTCCCATGTCTCACAGTATGTACGGTCAGCCTACTGACACCTTGAATTTAGTCCAGTGAGACTAGGCTGACCATACATACCATTTGAAATGGGATAGTACCGTTCTTTTCTGTCCCATTTGAAATGGCACATCTGGTAAGTCTACTTTAACAGGAGGTAGAGTGGAGGGGTTTATGCCTGACATCACTCTATGGGGATGTCCATTATCTCCAGCATCCAGCTGGTGCCTGTGTTACCGGCACATTCTGGGGAAGTTTCCTCTCCACAACTCCCTCTGCAGTTGAAGAGGTTTACGCTCTCCACACACAATGTTCTCCTGAATATTAAAATTTTGGAGCTCCCCGAGAACACAGCAAGTAGCCTGGAGGTAGAGAGGAACATTCATTGTTCTGGGTCCTCATCTCAGCTCAAAGAGCTCTTTGGGAGTACTCATTTCATGAAGCAGGACAGAGATTCACCCTGGTTAGACACTGCTTGTCAGTTTCTTGTCACCCTTTGAACATTCAGACTCTTAATTGCCTGCTTCCTTGCTGTGAAGTGCTGCAAAAATAGCATTTCAGATGAAAATACTAATCTAAATTGCAGAAATATTGAGGGTTTTTTTTTTTTTGGTTTTTTAAAAAATATATTTTTATTTATTTCTTTATTTTTGACAGAGAGAGAGAGAGATACAGAGAGAGAACTGAACTGGGGGAGCTCCCAGTTCAGCATACGGTTCTGCACGAGCCGGGATTCGATCCTTGGTCCCTGGCGCTGCAAAGTGAGCGCTTAACCCACTGAGCCATCTCAGCTTCCCCATGAGGGCTTTTTAATGTAAGGAAATGTCTGCATATTTAATGTATTAACATTTTGTGGTTTCTTTGCTGCCTTGCCCTTTTCAGTGATTTACCGAGGGAAGAGAAATGCAGAGTAGAGCAACACAGCGAGACAGGATGACAACAGGCACTTGACCTAGTGAGTGGCTTAAGCGGAAATGGTGTGCTGCAAAGGCATACATAGTGTTTTGTCTTTGGTTTAAAAAATTCTTCCCATTTCTTTTGCAGAGTTGCCTCAATTGTTAGTGTGATTAGAGATGGAAAAAAATCTTTTAATATACAAACTGCATCTAGGATAGGACAAGCTCTTAGGCCTTGAAAAGAACAACTGGGTCTCCACTTCCTGAGGTCAAGGTCAGGTGTGTCCTCACCTGCACAGGAGTTGACGGTCTGTGGAGAAGACTCAGGGGTAGAAGTAGATCCAGAAAGTCCTCTGGAAGGCTGCCGGGAAAGTCCTGGAGACGTGCAAGTTCTGCTTGGTAGAAATCTCTCTGATATTTCACATCCAGACACACCACAGACTTCAACATACCCACTCCATGTGTTTCATTGACACCAGTGCTTGCCGTACAGCCAGCCTTCTAGACGTTCAAGGGCTGGAAACTTTCACACCCAGAGAAGTCAAGATGCAGCCACCACATGAAGACACCATTCATCCCATGACAAACATCCACCAGGAACCCGTGTGAAAGGCATGCCTCTGTTAGCTGGGGGGGCCTCCCACATGGGAAGCTTGCCCTGGCAGGAACTGAACTGGGGCACACCCCAGCTCAGCATATGGGTCCACATGTGCTGGGGCCAGGATTCAATCATCAGACTCTGAGGCTGCAAGGCGAGCGCTCAACCCCCTGAGTCATCCTGGCATCCCAAGTTTAATTTTTGTTATTTACATGTATCTGTCCAATTTCTTCAACACCATTTATTGAATAAACTGTCTTTACCCCACTGTATATTCTTGCCTCCTTTGTCATAAATTAATTTACCATGTAGGTGAGGGTTTGTTTCTGGTCTCTCTATTCTGTTGCATTGATCAACATGTCTGTAATTAATGGCATTTGCTTTTTAAAACCAACTTTTGTACTTTCAGCATGCTAGGAATTGAGCTCTCTAATTAGACTATAAATTCTTCAGACGTGGGTCTCTCATTTCTTTGAGTTTCCTGTAAGTCCCGCATAGTTCTGGGAACACTGGAGGACTACACTGTGCTACACAATTATTATGTCCTTGAAAATGAATAAAATAAACCTCAGGAGGGTACATTTTCTATTCGGTTAAACTGGCTACTGAGTGAAAGTTATTATAAATCTCTTTGTAAAATGAAGAATTCGTTTGTATAGAGAAGAATCTCCCCCTTCTTGATGTATAGTATGACTGAATTCGTAATTTATTAGGTCGCGTTATCTCAATCTGTCCACAGGTTTTCTCTTTCTGATGTCTTAGGATGTCGAACTTCAGGTGAGCCCTTCTTCCGCTAGGGGGCGCGCGCCTGCCTATGTTGACGCCACCCGCACGACGCAGCCTCGTTCCAGGGGTGGGCATTCCGTCCGTGCAGACGCGCTTTACGTTACCAGAGGGCGCGGCCCGTGGGCGGGGCGGCGCGTGGGCGGGGCATCGCGGAGCTCGCTTCCCACGGCTAAAGTAGGTTGCCGGCGGGAGGCGGTGGCTGCTGCTCTGCAGTGTTGGGAAGATGGCGCCGTCGGTGACGGAAAGGGGGCTGAAGAACGTCGTGTGGCAGAGTGAGTGCAGGGGGGCAGGGGCTGAGAGAGAGAGAGGGGGGCCGGAGGCCGCTGCGCCGGGCCTTGCTTTCCTGCCCCGGACCAGCAGTCCCTTGGGGAGCCGCCTTGGGCACTTGTTGCTTTGGAACCCATGTCCCTCTTAGGACTGCTTCCTCCTTCCCTTCCTCTGCCAGCACCAGGGGTGGGTGGGGTGCGAGAGGACGCGGCCTTCTGACTCAGTGCAGCCCCTCGCCTCGGTGGGCTCCGGCCCGAAGCCCCGCCCTGGGTGAGCGGCCCCTGCGCGTTTCCTCGGCCGTGCTCCCCACGTTCCTCCGCGGTCGCACCAGTGGGTGATGTCTCCACCCGGGACAGGCTGACCACTGTGTTTCTTTATCCCGCTCCCCCGCCCCCCTTCAAGTTTCCCAAGACTGCTTATTCTGCTTATTCGTGTTAATACCAAGGAGGGGTTTATAACCATACTTTTCAATATCTGTCCTTAGAAAAACAAAAACGAAACTTCACTGTTAAACACACCCTTCTATTCCTACAGAAGCTCACTTTCTAACGAGTTCTTGAGAAGGGACGATTGGAATGACAGTCTCAGGGCCACCCTGCACCTTCACCTCTCCCTTTTACACTCCAGCCACTGCCCGCTGTTGGGACTCTACTACTTCGTGGTTACTGGTGTCCTGCCATTCTGCTATATCATCCATGACTTTCATAAAAGTACCTTCAAGTCTAGGTCTGCCAGGTTAGAGGAGAAATGAAACCATCAAACAGGAAGAGCCATCATTGTTTGGCTTTGCTGGGTTCAAAGTAATTATGGTCTAGTAGTGGAAAGGGACGAACATCTAATTAGTATTTCTGACTCTAGCTTGGTGAGCAAAGAACAGAAGTGACTGAATTAAAATTCTGGGAGTCACAGAGTTCGTTGTGTAAAATTAAAACAACAAGTCAGTAACTGATGTGTTAAAACACGTACTATAAGCACATGTATAAATAGAAGGGAAAAGAAAGAAGGTACAAGAACACCTTTTAAAAAATTGAATAACTATAAGGTGCGCATTTTGTTTGTAAGTCAGAATTTACATGCTTAACTTCTAATATATGGTAATGATTTTTAAATCACAGTGGTATTTAAATACATTTATATGAAAATGGATAATGTGTTTATAAGTAATTTCCATATATATATATATATATATATCAGCATTAGCATTTATCAGAAAAAAATTAATAGTAATGTCAGTCTTGATAGCATGGAAATTAGGCAGTAGAGTTTAATGATAACAGAATTTTCATTTTGTGCTGTTAACTTGAGGTAGCACCAGGATATGCAGTAAGATAAAGAAGACAGGAGACTGAATGAAAGGAAAGAGACAGAGAAGGTGAAGCCTCTGAGATCTGTTAGCAAAAGATGACAGTCTGAAAGAAATGCTGAAGCAATCTCCTAAGAGGTACGAAAATCATACTTGGAAAAGCTTTTGTTAGGGTGAAGATAGTACAGTTATGTCAGGACAGAAAACTAACCAGTTTACCCACAAAGTAGGGAGAGGGGAGCTAATATTTTTTTTGAACATTTACTCTGTGCCAGGCACTCTTTACATATATTAAAACCTAATGAGAATTATCTATCTCACAGATGTTAAAACTGAAACAGCTATTTACCATATTATTCAAAATAGCCAATAAATGCAAACAACTCAATGTTCATGAATAAATAACGTGTGGTGTGTCCACACAATGACATATTATTAGGCAAGATAAAAGAATACTATACTGATACAATATTGATGAACCTTGAGGAAATTATGCCAGATGAAAGAAGCCAGTGAAAAAGTCATATATTGTGTGACTCCATTTATATTAAATGTCCAGAATGGACAAACCTATAAAGACAAACAGTTGATTAGTGATTGCCTACATGGGGTGGGAGAAGATGGAGAGGTTTGGGGATGTTGGCTAAGGGGAACAGTTTATATTGTATTATATTTCTACTGCATTATATTTCTAGCCAGTAGAAATATAATACAAGCCAAATACTGTATTTTCCGGCGTATAAGACGACCGGGCATATTAAGACGACCCCCTAATTTTACAGTTAAAACATAGGTTTAGGCCTATATTCGCTGTATAAGACTACAGCCTCGGAAGTGGGGGGTAGTCTTATACAGCGAATATAGGCCTAAACCTATGTTTTAACTGTAAAATTAGGGGGTCGTCTTATACGCCCGGTCGTCTTATACGCCGGAAAATACGGTATGTAATTTAAAAGTTTTTAAAAGTAAAAATAAACAGGTAGAATTAGTTTTAATAATATATTTTGTTTAACCTGATATATTCAAAATTATCGTTTGAACATGTAATCAGTAGAAAAAATATTTTATTAAACATTCCTTTTTTTGTGTTAGGTCATTGATATCTGATGTGTATTTTGTACTGATGGGACATCCCAGTTAGGCTAGCCACATTTCAAGTGCTCAGTAGTCATATGTGATTAGTTTCTACCATATAGAACAGTGCAGTTTCTAAAGTATAAAAGACTAAGGAGATCAAGTTCTTGTATATAAGTTCTTAAGTATACTCCATAAATTCCATGAACATTCATTTCTTAAGAGAAAGACAAATCCAATAAAAACAAGCAAAATGTCTTTGATTTTCAACTTGTTTGCGGTATATAGAAATAAAGAAAACTTAGAGAAGTAGCATAATATTTCAGTGTCAACTCTGCCTGAGAAAAATCCTTCATTTTTGCCTGTAAGTACCAGAAATCAGTGCTTTGAGCTTAATTATTGGTAAATACTTCAGGCTTTTGCCATAACTTTTATATAACATTATAGTCTTCCTATCAAGCATAGAAGTACCTGAACAGTTATTTCTTAGCAATTTCAAATCTTTCCAATCACAGCTCTTGTGATGAATATTAGCAACTCTTATTAAATATACCTTCTGCTTGAACATGCCATTCTTTAATATGATGCCAAGAACTTGATGGTAATTTCAAAAAGCATTAACTTGAAACAATTATAAATTAAGAAATAGAAAATTTTAAATAAATTATATAAACATCAATAATTAGACAGGTACTATAATTTCTATTTAATTATGTTTATTTATACATATACACACTACTATAGTTTTCAAAAATAATTGAAAATTAATAAAATCTAGTAAATGTGGGAAATGTCTTAAAAAATAGAAAAATAGCTATTTTTGTGATTTGCCTATGTATTTTTTTACTTAATACAGAAGAGAAAAAAGATTTTTTAAATCAGTGAACTAATTTAAAAATATATTTAGTTTTTAAATTCATTGCAAGGAACATAGTTGATTACAGATCAAGACTGAATCTTGTATATTTGTATTTTAGTGCTGTAATATTTTTTTTTGAAAATTATGTAGTAAATCAGGAAAAAAAGTTCAGGTTTGATTATCAGATGTAATTTAGCAATGGGCAATTTAGGGATTTTCCTATGGGATTGTTTTTTTTTTCCCCATCTTTTTTATTTGGGGTTTAAGTAGAATAGGGAAATACAAATCAGATAATACTTTAAGAAATATTTTCCAGATGTTTATGTACTTAAATATATATACTAGCCATTTTTATTATTTTCTTATTCTAAAACGTTTAAAAATGTATTAGTTTAAATGTACCATGTAGGTTAGATATTAAAAGGGGCCTAGCTAGATTTTTACATGGAGTTTTAACAAGTTTATATGCTTTTTATGTCGCTTAGCAAAATTTCAAATAGGATATTTCACCAGCCATCTTGGGCCTTTTGAGTAGTTACCTTATTACTGTATTTCTAACTGTTCATTAAGATTTTAAAATCTTTTATTTATTTATTTTTTCAGAGATAAAATCAACAGTGTTTGATGACTGCAAGAAAGAAGACGAATGGAAGGTAGATTGCATATTTTGTCCTTGAGCACTTCACTATATTATCCTTATTGTGTTCTAATTTATAAGTGTAGGATCTGGAACCATATAGCTCATGTCCACGTCCTAGCTTCACCACTTCATAGCTATGACTTCTGGGGCAAATTACTTGATCTCTCTGATTTGTAGAATAATTATTATTATTATTATTATTTGTAGAATACTCTACAGGTGATATTTTATAATTTTAAGAAAATCTGATGTTATACATTTAAAATGAACAAGATTTTTGCTTCAGAATGAAAATATGTATTTCTCTTTGCTCACTTACATATAATACTCTATGTATGTATATTGAGAAATTAAAACTTCAGGTCATGGAAGTTAAAAGATGAATTGTGCTTATATTTTAATTTTATGTTATAAAAGATTTATAAATTTGAGTAGATTTAATGGATTAAATTTTGTCTTTTGTGAATTCTTAGCAATTGAATGCTTATATTATTTCTTAATTTTATTCATTTTAAGATAATGCTTTTAGATGAATTTACCACTAAGCTTTTGGCATCCTGTTGCAAAATGACAGATCTTCTAGCAGAGGGAATAACTGGTAAGTATTACCAATACTCATCATGAAAACTTTTTTTACTGTGATTGGGAGAGTTTTAAGTATTAATAAATTTTAGTTAGTAATTGTGTTTCTGAGAACTGTAGCCATAATAATTACACTGGACATTCTCTTTTTTTTTTTCTCTGCGAATCTTCAGAATAAGCTCTGTAACTCAGGTTTTGTTTTGTTTTTTCCTCAGCTGAGATATATAATTAAGTGTCCTCAACCAAGATTAACTGATCTGCCTTGTTGAGTTTAGTTCTCCAAATTTTTTACTTTTACATATTTGTTATGATTTTGTATGTTGGTGCATACAAAGGTAGTTTTACCTTGGTGTTTTAATTAATTAATGTTTGTGGTTTATATGTATTGCTTTTAAATATATAGTAAGATTTATGTCATAGGTCAACTTATACATATTTACAAGTGTATAATACTTTGTAAGTGTCTCCATTACTTAGAAATGAGGCAATGAATTATAAGTTTAAATCACCTTTAGCATGGAATTATGAAAAAAATGCTGCTATAAGTTATCTTGTACTAGATAGAATTGTGTTAATGAGATTTTAATCTCTTACCTTTTGGGGAAAATACCAATATCTTAAAACATTCAGAATCATATTATTTTTTAACTCATTGTTTTAAATTTTATCTTTATAACAACTCTTTAAAGACAGATATTAAATATGCCACCTATAATGAGGAAACTGATACCCAAGAATCAAATATAGAATTCTTTTGAATTTTGGATCCTAATGTAGTATGTGTACCTTATATCCTAACTTGTGAGGTTCAAAAGTATACCCAGTATATTCAGGAAAGCCTGACCAATGTGTACAGTGGGAGGGTTAACTAAATAATTTTAAGTAATATTTCTTTTTGATATTTACATGTAAAATAATTTTGTATTGTTAATTATATATTCAGTTTGTGGTGTTTATGTCCTTTGGGGAAAAGATTTTAAACTAGAAATTGGAAGATTAAAGCTTTGATTTTTCTCTTGGATAAGTGTAATATTGGTTTAAGCCACTTAAATTTTTAAGTTCCCAGAAGTCATTCTGATACGCAACTAGAATAAGAACCAGTTGAAATGTGTGAAAGTGCTATGAAACTACAGAACCATTTTGCACTGTAAGGTTTTACTGAATTTTTGTAGGCCATTGTTTTTTATTAAAGTATTGGTAGATATTATTGAAGGAAAGAATTCTGTGGCCATGTGGATCCCCTGGGTACAGGTATAGTATGCAGTTTTCTAAACTTATTTGACCACAGAAAGTTTGATTTGGGAAGCATTTCATAGGACTGTATGTCACGGAGCACATTGCTATGGACTGCTCTCAGTATCCTCCAGAATCACTTAGGTGTGCTGTGGTTTAATCATAATCATATCTACTAACATGAACTTGTCACAGTCCTTTTGAGTTCCATATGCACTCTCCTGAGAATCCCTCTGTTAGACTTGGTATTGGCAGGTTCCATGATCAGACTTTCTGTTGTCATCAGGTCCTTTGTGGAAATACTCAGTATTGTCTTGGCCTTTTAAACAGTAGATGAGAAAATGTGCAGGTGTGATGCTACTTCAGGGAAGTCAAGTCAAATGAATACCTTTAAAAAATAGACTGAGGGGCAAGCCAGGATGGCTCAGTGGGTTGAGTGCTCACTTTGCAGCACCGGGGATTGAGGATCGAGTCCCGGTCCCAGCCTGTGCGGACCCATGTGCTGAGCTGGGGAGTTCCCCCAGGTCAGTTCTCTCTCTGTCTCTGTCTCTGTCTCTCTCTCTCTCTCTGTCAAATAAAATAAAAAATAAAGTTTAAAAAAATATATATATAATTATTTAAAAAAAAATAGACTGGGAATTAGATTATTTCTTTGTCACTATTTTAGGAATAATAAAAACTTTTTTTTATCATTTAATAGAAGTCTGCTTTTCAGTGAATTGAAGAAGTGGCATTTTCTGCTATTACTAACCAAACATTTCAGAATATTTTCAAAGTCTGTGTTCTAAATCATTATCATTGTATTTTCACACCACTTTAGCATGTACATTATTCACCAAACATATAATAGTATGTATGAATATAGCATAAGGTAACTGTAAGACACTTCATTTTGAGTATTAAGCAATAAAAGTAAGTTAACACAAACTTAACCTTAATTGTTTGAAGGTAAAATGGCAGTTGTTGGAAATGGAGATAAAAATGAAATTAAATATTTTCTTGGAAATCTTATGTGATACTCTAATAGATATGATGATAAACCTATACTATACTAATATAAATTTAGAAGTGAGAAAATGTATCATTATATTTAAAAGAAAAGTCCAACAGTATCTTTCACATCAGATTAATGTTTTTAATTCTTTGTTGGCCCTTTGCCAACATGAGTTTTAAAGGATGGTTCTAGGGTTATTAAGAGGTTTAACAGACAATTCATGTAAAGTCCTTAACCTTGTACCTGGTGTTTGCTATTATAGTAGAATATTTTTTTAAAGAAATACACATTTTAATTTTTAATGCATTTTCTTGGTTTCTTCATGGCATTGTTGATTGCTTGTGCTGGTAGACCTGACTGTGAAATAACTGCTTTATCCTTTATTCTGATGATGAGCACTTAGCCCAGAGTTTAGCCTTAGAGAAGATACATTTTTAGTATTTTTTAATTTATTGAATGATGACAAAGAAAATGTTAAACCCAAGATATATGTGTTTTACTATTATACCGTAAATAAGAAGTACAGTAAAGTTTATTTAAAAGTTATTTCAAGTGTATAAATACTGGGTTATATAAAATAACCTTTTTTTGTTAGTTGTAGAGAATATTTATAAGAATCGAGAACCTGTCAGACAAATGAAAGCTCTTTATTTTATTTCTCCAACATCAAAGGTGAGTATTTTGTATCTTTAAAAAGTATGTTCTTCAACATTTTCCCTACTGAACTGATTTTCTCACAGATAATTCAAAGTAATTCTAATAAAGTAACCTTTATTACAAAAATAATGCCATGAACCAGTTTGCTTAGGAAAGTTTTCCTGTGATAAAAAATTGTTTCATTTGCACTCTTAATAAAAATATGTAAGTGAAAAAATTTCTATCTCCTAATATGAAAGCAGAATTTAATTGTATAAAATGTTAGTTTCTTTGAGTAATTTGTTACTTATGCAGTTCCTATCAACCATAATTTTTGAGAAGGTGTAAATGTACTTAAATAGTCTTGGATTAATCTTTTATTCGCTTAGTGACTTCCCTATAACATCATGTATGTATATGCATGTATGTATAATATTTTGTCAAAGGAATTTCTTTAGTTTTTAATCTAACCAGGATTTCACTCATACTTAAAGCCATTAAAGCCATATCTGAGAATCCATTTTTCAGAACATCCTTTGGCTTATTCTCACCAAGAATATTAATTTGGCAATTCCAGTTTCATTTTTTTTCTGACTCTGGCAGACAGAAAGAACCCAGATATTAACTGTTTAGTCTCTATGTGTTGGCCACTGGTGGGTTTTAGTGACATTTTATATCTTACTCATGATATTTTATAAGATAAAATTCATAATTGAAAAAAGTGTGAGCTAAAAACACCATTTTTCACCAATTAAATTGACAGAGATTTTTATAAAAAGTATATTTGTATAGATGCAGATATAGAGATTGATAGATATAGGTATAAGTAATTATATATTCTAGCTATTAATGGGTAATAGAGCAGAAACTATACTGCTAGGGGGAGTATAGTTTGATACTGCCTTTTGGAAAATAATTTGCTGTTCTTTATCAAGAACTTTAAAATGGTTTATATCTTCAGGTTTATTGAAAAGAAATAAATGTCAAATTAAATCCATAGCAATAATAAATAACAATGCTAAATTCCTAACATTAACACGTAATGGTGGGGATGTTGGGATGGCTCAGTGGATTAAGTACTCTCCTTGCAACCCTGGGGTCCAAGGATTGAATCCTGGCCCTGGCCTGTACAGACGCATATGCTGAACTGGGATGTGGCCCCAGTTCGGTTCCCACTGGGGGCAGGCTTCCCATGTATGAGGCCCCAGTTCAGCCCCCAGCTCGAGGAGGCTTGCCTCCCATGTGGGAAGTCCCCAGCTTGGTTCCTGCCCAGCGTAGCCCCCAACCCACCTGTGTGGAATGAAACTATGTCAAAAACTGATGATGTACAACTATGGAGACTGCTGTGGTCCCTCCCCCTTTTCTCTGTCTCTGTCTCTCTGTCTAAAACAATAAAATACATCTTTAAAAAAAACAAGTAATGGTATTGAAAGACCATGTGGCCATTGAAAATGAGGTTTCTAGGAAATTTTAATGATTTAGGTAAAAGTCTATTTTTAGTAAGTAAATGCAGGATACATAATTGTATATTCAATAAAAGAGCAAAGGATTCAGAGAAATTGGTACCTGAATGTGACTCCTTTTTCTACCACAACCAACTCCAGTTTCTCTTCCTGTCCTTAGTTAATTACATGTTAAGACCTACATACCTCTGGGTATAAGTGAGGCCTTGGGCTCCTTGGGCACCTGTAGGGAATCCTGGTGTGAGAATTCCTTCCTCAGGGGCTGGGCAAGCATATGGAGACCAGATCAGATAATTCCTAGGCAAGAATCATAAAAATCACAGATTTCAGGAAGAGGTTGGCTCCAGGAGATCTGTGAATCCCAGGGGAAAGGTCTGTTGAATGGCTCAGAAAAGCCCTGGTGGTTTGTTTGCTTTTATACCTATCCCCCTCTGAAGGAGAAACCATATGGCCTTTCTCCTCTCATGGAACTGCCTCTGTTGAGGATACTCCAACAACTAAACCTAAGCCTCAAGTGAGTTGAAAGAAGAGCAACCATACATCTAAGTGGGTCAGGCTGCTGGAGAGGAGGAAGTTCAATAAGAATAAAGAAAACACGCATCTAGCAAAATGTAGCTGCTTAGAGAAAAGGATGACAACCTGTACACATAAGGAGAGTCTAGTACAACATAAAAAACTTTCTGAAGCTTGAAAGTGTTATTTCTAGGTTAAATGAAGAAGAGGATAATCACTATTGAAATTTGAATTAATAGTCTAGAACAGGGGTGTCAAACTCAATTAAAACACGGGCCATTTGGTGCAACAGGCAAGAGTCACACGGGCCACATCACATTTACAAACGTCACCGAAACTGAGTCAGCGTGTTTATACACGCCCACAGGCCCCCAGGGAAGGCACTGGGCCACATGTATACTCGTCTTCAGTAGTTAAAGGGTTAACGAGGGAATTGTGTGTACGGTATTGCCTCGATTTCCCCTAAGCGCTATTTTCTTCATAACAATTTTTTCTATTTTCATTTTATTTCAGAGCATCATGGGCCACAAAAAATTATCTCGGGGGCCTCATGCGGCCCGTGGGCTGCCAGTTTGACACCCCTGGTCTAGAATAACAAAATGAAATATCTCAAAGCAAAAAATAAAAATAAAATAGTCCTTGGAAATCATAGAGGGAAAAGAGACTTACATGATAGAGTATAGTTTTAGGAATTTGGGAAGGAGAAAAACAGAAAGGAGAGAGAATTAAATTCTTATTTTTTTGCTTTCAGATCATTGTGTCTTTGAAACTAGCAACATTGTCATATACTACTATTCTAGATTACCTTCTATCCTCCTCCTTGCAGTCATCTACCTATCTCTGGGTCTTCATTCCAATCCTTTGACATTTGTAGCTTCTAGCCCACTGTCACTCTCTTCAGCATTTCTCCAGTCATAGTCTTGGTGGTTTCAATATCCATGTAGATAATACTTCCAGTATGTTCATTGACTTGTCAGTTCCTTGATCTCCTGTCTTCCATTGGTCTTGTCTTCTCTGTTGCTGCCGCTTCCCAGTTATTTGATCATTCCTGGATTTCCTCATTGCCCAAACAGCACTCTGTTCATACATATTACCTTATTATTTGTTACGTACATTTCTCTTACTGGCTAGAAAACAGAGCCTCTTAAAAAATAAGTTTATGCATTAAATTTTTAGACAGTTAAAGTTTTATTTTATCAAAATAAAAAATTTTACTTATTTTAAAAGCTAGCATATTTAAATTAGTATTTGATAAAATGTATATTAACATCTAACCTTTTTTAAGTCTGTAGATTGTTTTTTACGTGATTTTGCAAGTAAATCAGAGAACAAATACAAAGCAGCATACTTATACTTCACTGACTGTAAGTAGCTTTGTAAAAGTCATTGCTTCGTTGTTTAAAATTATAAAGTATCAATTTCTTATAATACTATTCCAATACTAGTGGCTTTCTGTCCTAATTAAAAAGAATCTGAAAATATAAGATTATATGTATCTTAATTCATGTTAAGATGAAAGGAAATTAAAAGAAATTGTTCCAAGCCAATTTCAAGACAGTCGTTTTTGCTGGTGTACAAGGGTATTGGGGGTTGATAGAGAGGGCTACCCCTCAAATTCTGTGCTGGTAACAGGAATAATTCTATTTTAAATCAAAGTTTCAATTGGGAAATTGATTATATAATAAAAACTAAGACCCTTTGGAATGCATTGAAGAAACTGCCATTTGGAAAATAATAAGGGAGAAAAATCCATAGCATTTCTCTTACTGTGCCATATTATTTTCAAATAGAAAGCATCTAAACAAAAGAATCACAGGGAAGTCCAGAAACACATATAATTTGATTTTATGTTGTATCTTACATAATTATACTGCAAAATAAAAATGCCATTGATCTAAGTTAAGTTAGGTCTTGTCTCTGCTATTAGAGATTCATCATTTTAAGTATATTATTTTTCTTGTTAATATTTGTGTCATACCTAGTAAGTAATAGTTTGCATTTTTAAAAACATCATACCGTAAGTATTTGTCATTTAGATAACCTTATAGAAGAATTAATGTTTATGGAATTGATAGAATTTAATTAATGTAGAGCCTTTTTTAACTTATGGAATCTGTAGGCTAAAAAAGTTCATGTTAAAAGACACTGGGAGCCAGTGGTTGATATACCAACCTAGATTTAATAGAACTATAAACAGATGAAAGGGGGAATAAAAAAATGGGCTCTAAGGTCCACAACTTACTAGTTTAGAATCTTATCATTTCTTGACATTAGAGAAATTCCTGTAATTCAAAGAAAAATTAACAATTTGTGTGGTATGGTTGCACTTAGTGGCAGATTCAGAAAAGTAGTATAAATTCCCAAGAAGCTTGGAAATTCCTACAAAATTATATTAATTCATGAGTTTGGACTTGATTTTTCTTTCTAACAATTTTAGTTTGCTGTGTTAGCACCTCTGTAAGGAAATATATCTTAGGTTATGGTAGCTCTTGAGTGGGGAAAATGGAATTTCAATTACAGCCCTCCTTACTACAATATATCTGCTCTATAAAGTAAAGAACAATATTTACACATTATCTTTGTCTTCATAGTAAATTACTTTGTGAAAGTAAGTAATTATATATAAAAAGTAAATATTCTTGGATGTTAGAATGATTTATTCAAAAGAATAAAAATTTAGATGGAGTTACATGCTTTTTTTTATCCTTTCAGTTTGCCCTGATAGTCTCTTTAACAAAATTAAGGCTTCTTGCTCCAAGTCAATAAGAAGATGTAAAGAAATAAACATTTCCTTTGTTCCACTTGAATCTCAGGTACTTTATAATTTTATTTTTAGTTTTAGTTTATAATGGATTTTAAAATTTGGTTTTATAAGCTTATTTCTTAATAAAGTATATCCTAAAGATATTTTATGTATTAATGTGTTTGGTGAATTTTGAGCAATCCACAAATATTTCAAATCTATGATGAAGGGAAGAACATAAGCACTTAATTGGAATACAAATTAGTAATAAAAGTGGAGTTATGTCTCACATCTGCCACTAAGTCCTAAATATATAAAGTTTTACAGCACTATTAGATTATGAAATGAAAAGATTTTTAATACAATCTTTGTTAGATGACCCTCAAAAAATACTTTTAGCTTCTGTAACCATTTGTGATATTTGTGATATAAATGTTTTTTAATAAACTTTGTATGTAACATTATATAAATTATCATTTTTTTTAATTTATAAAATGAAAGATTTTGTTGATTTGTTTTTCCTTTGGAATAGTTACTGAGCCTTGGATTAATAACAAAATGATAATAGCAAACACATAGTACTCTCTGTATCACTTTCCTAAATGCTTTACATAAATGTATTTATGTAATCTAACCCTATGAATAGATGATAATTCTATCTTCATTTTAAGGATGAGGAGATCAAAAAGGTTAAGTAACTTGCCCCAAATCACACTGTTTAGCTTTGTTGTGCTCTAGTCTCTGTGTTTGGATTCTAGCATTTCATAGAATTAAAATCATTTACTGATGTTTGGAACTAAAAAGTCAATATATTTTAAGAGAGAGAGAAGGGTCCTAAATAAAAGATTTCTTTTTTAAGCTGTTGCTGTTCTTAAAAAAGAAAAGTTATAATCCAAATTGTAAAATTTTAATATCATCTGATTAACATTAAATTGTTTTCCAAAGGTTACTTTTAGACCTCCTTATTTTAGTAAGATATGTAAATTTAGTGTAAAATATAAATGGACTTCCTAAAATTATATGGGATATGAATAGTAGTGTGATAAATATTACAAACCTATTCAGAGCATTCTTTGCACAGAAGATACACTTTTACCCTCAGAAATTATTGAACTTATCGAATTGCCACTCTGCAAAATAGTTGTGATTATTTATGTCCCTATATGTCCATGTTTTCCCCAAGCTTTTTTTTTTTTTAATTTACTTCCTTGATAAACATCTTAAGAGGGTGTTAATAACCTTAACTGTTATGGAGAAATTATAGTGAAAATATTTTGAACTTTTGTTTATTTCCAAATGAAGATACAAATGAAATACTACTGTTTTAAGCTATGAGCTAAGGTGTATATGATCATTTACCAAGATCATGTGCAGTGCAGATTGTCTGCAAGATGCGAAACAGCCTGCTGTAAAAAGATGAGCAAGATATATGCCCTAGCCTCATCTGAATACTGTAAAAGAGATACAGATGTTACATATCTTCACAGTAGTATCAGTTAAGATTAGATTCAACTACACATAACAAATTAGACTTTCAGTGGCTTAAACAAGGTGGAAATATATTTCTTGATACTATAAGTCAGGAGGAAATGGGTTAGTAAATAAGGCTGGTATGCTGGCTATACAAAATTGTTAGGAGCCTGGTCTCCAGGACATGGCCTGCATGATCTAAGATTACTATAGATTTCATTTATCCTCCTTTGAGGAAGCAGGATGAAGGAGAGAAAGGAGGACATATTTTCATTTGTATCTTATAAGCTAAAATCTACTCACATAAAAGTAAGGGAAAAATGGTTTTGAGGGAGGTAGCTCACTGTCACATGAAAAGAGAAATTATTTCTTTTTTTCTTTTTTTTTTTTCTTTTTTGACAGAGAGATGGGGGAGGGCCCAGAGCAGTCTCCATAGTTGTATGTCATTCGTTTTTCAATATAGTTACATTCCACAGGTGGGTGCAGGGCTTCTCAGGGCAGGAACTGGGCTAGGGGCTTCTAGCATGGGAGGCATTCCCCAGGCGGGAGCTGAACTGGGGACCTCCCACATGGGAAGCTCGCCCCGGCGAGAACTGAACTGGGGGCACACCCCAATTCAGTATATGGGTCCACATGAGATGGGGTTGGGATTCAATCCTCGGACCCTGGGGCCACAAAGTGAGCACTCAACCTGCCGAGCCATCCCGGCTTTCCTGAGAGATTATTTCTTATTAGGAGAATGGGAAAACATTTGAAGAAAGAATAGAATTTCATAAGATAGTAAATGAAGAGGAAAAGAATATTCTAGAAAATGAGAATATCCTGAGTCTAAAGATACAGAAGAAGTAAAGTACAGAAGATCAGCAGGAACACGGATTATAAGGAGTGAAGTTATGATAGATAAGGCTGTCTCTATAGGTAGGCTGGAACCATGTTGTAAGAGGCTCCAGGTCTCACCAAGAATGATGGCAGAAAATGGGCAGGTACAGAAAACTAGCACTGGTCCTGAAGTCTTTCAGGAAAAGTAGAAGTCAGGAGATGGTCATTGAGACTGGTGAAGTCAGCTAAGAATGTGCTCCAAAGAAGAAAAGTTGACGTTCAACACATTTAGAAGTTGCTCACTCCTGGATCCCTTTCAGAGGGTTTAAGGTAATTAATGCAAACATGTGTGCATTGAGACAATTAGAAAGCATTCAAGAATGTGGGAGAGTTTTTTACAGTCAACCTTATGGAGTACAAAGAGTCTTGATATAGTTCATGGACAGGGTGCTAGATGGAGTCTAGGTAGAAATAGAGCTAAGTGAGCTATGGGTTAGCAAGAAAAGTAGATGGAAGTTGAAGAAATCTAATATTTAAGTATCTGGGGTCATAAAAATGAAAAAAGTATTAGGTACTAGTCTAAAGGAACATGTAATGGTGGTGATGGAAAGTGAGGCAAGAGGAGAAGGAGAGAAAGGGATGAGATGTGAGTGTAGAATGAAAACCTGCTCCAAAATTCTGTTTTGTTCATTGGAGTATTAGATAGCTTAAGAGTAATTTAAACTCCCCAAATCTCAGTGCATTACCACAACAAAGTGTACTTCTTATTCACATTATTGTCCATTGTGGTTTGACCAAGGTTTTGCTCCATATCTTCATTCTGCAACTGAAGCAGGAGTAGCCCTGTCTGGGATGTAGCAGAGGGCAAAGAGAAATGGCGGAGCCATGTAATGACTATTAAATCTTCTTTTTTTTTTTAAATGTCATATTCTTTTTTTTATATATATATTTTATTTATTTATTTATTTTTGACAGAGAGAGAGAGAGAGAGAAAGATACAGAGACAGAGAGAACTGAACTGGGGGAGCTCCCAGTTCAGCATATAGTTCTGCACGGGCCGGGGCTGGGATTCGATCCCCGGTCCCCGGCGCTGCAAAGTGAGCGCTTAGCCCACTGAGCCATCCCGGCTTCCCCTATTAAATCTTCTGAGGGGAAGGCGCATGTGTCACCTCTAGTCAGACCTTAGAGAAGCCCGACGTCAGTGAGTGGGAAGTATATTCTTATAGAGAGAGGCCCTGTAGGGAGGGGTTGTAAATATTTTTGAATAGATACTATCTACTGCAGTAGGATAGTATATTATGAGAAAACCACCCTCAAGCTGTAGGATGCTTTTGGCAGTTAATACAGCATCCATGACTTTGAGCCACACAAACCTGAGTAAATTAGCTACAGCTAAATCTCAATCCATGTTCAGGCTGCTGCTCTTGATGGCTTATGTTCAAAAATATGAGTGACTTTGTGTGAAAGGAAATACCAGGAAGTATTTTTTTTTAATTTTTTTTTTAAATCTTTCTTTTTTTTTAAAATATATACTTTTTAATTTTTTTATTTTTGACAGAGAGATACAGAGACAGAGAGAGAACTGAACTGGGGGAGCTCCCAGCTCAGCATATGGTTCCGCACGGGCCGGGGCTGGGACTCAATCCTCAGTCCCCGGCGCTGCAAAGTGAGCGCCCAACCCACTGAGCCATCCCGGCTTCCCCCCAGGAAGTATTTTATAATGTGTTTATTCACCTATAATGTTTGTTATATACCTACTTTTACACTCAATACATTATCCTAGGCTAAGAGGGATTACTGTCATGGTTTAAAAAATAAAAATTAGTTTAATGGGGAACTCTCAACTCCAATTAGAGAGCTTCTTCATTTGTATTATTCAAATAACACAGTATTAGTAAATATCTAATCCAATTCTTTGCACATAAGTACATGCTTTTGTTAATTGAATAAATGTGCTTGTGAGGTTTCACTTCATTTATGCTAAGACCAGTATTATGTCTAGCACAACACTGTGGCTTTAGGAAATATACCTTCATTTTAAGAACATGAAAACTATAAGACAGAATTGAAGATATTTATCAACCATGAAAAATATTTAGGTTATTCTCTAGAAAGTTTTTAGTGTATGTCAACTATATAGACCAAATTTGGCTTTGTTGTATTTCTTTTTTTTTTTTTTTTTTATATCTTTTTATATTTATAGAGAGTAATTGTTTTATCTTCAGTGCATATTTATTTCTATTTTACTTTTGACAGATAGAGAGAGAGACAGAGACAGAGACAGCTAGAGAACCGAACTGTGGGAACTCCCCAGTTCAGCATGTGGGTCCTGCCTGGGCCGGAGCCAGGATTCGATCCTCGGTCCTCGTG
>PVKE010025684.1:0-22859 GCA_004027555.1 Craseonycteris thonglongyai | reverse complement strand
TGGTTGTATTTTTTCATTTTTATTTTTTGATGAATATTTTGGAAAAACCCGCGAAGCACTGAAACCGCAAAATATGAAGCGCGAAGTGGCGAGGGAACACTGTATAATGTATTGTTGGGCCTATAACATATGAACTTGAAATTTTTTTTTAATTTATTTTATTATTTGATAGAGACAAAGAGAGACAGAGAGAAGGGGGAGGGCCCCGAGCAATCTCCACAACCATACATCATTAGTTTCGACGTAGTTTCATTCCACACAGGTGGATGTGGTACCGCAAAGGGTGGAAACTTAACCTGGGGCCTCCTGCATGGGAAGCATGCCCTGGGGGAACTGAACTGGGAGCCTCCCACATGGGAAGCATGCTCTAGTTCAGCATATGGATCCGCATGGGCCAGGACTCAATTCTTGGACCCTGCAGCTGCAAGGCGAGCTCTTAACCCACTTAGCCATCCCAGCATTCCTCTGTATTTTCTAATAGCACAAGGAGGTGAATGAGAACAAAGCTGCACTGGGCTAAGGATATGCCTCTGTGGTAATTTCAATCTACAGGAACAAATAAGAAAGCCAGGGATGAAAAGAATATTAATAAACTTATAAAAATATAATTGTCTTTTCTTCTCTTAGCTTCTTTAAAAGAAAATAATGTAAAATAATATATAACAATTTATTTTGAATTTGTATCATTTATAAATGTAATTTGAAATGCTGGAGAGGCTGTGGAGAAAAAGGAACCCTCATACACTGCTGGTGGGAATGTAAACTGGTACAACCACTATGGAAGGCTGTATGGAGATTCCTCAAAAAACTAGGAATGGAATTGCTATATGACCCAGCAATCCCTCTACTGGGTATCTACCCAAAAAACCTGAAAACCTAATCTGCAAAGGTATCTGTACCCGAATGTTCCTCGCAGCACTATTCACAGTGACCAAGTCATGGAAACTATCAAAGTGTCCTTTGATAGATGACTGGATAAAGAAATTGTGGTACATTTACACAATGGAATACTACTCAGCGATAAGAAAAGATGAAATACATTCATTTGTGACATCTTATTAAGCGAAATAAGTCAGACTGAAAGAATCAGGAAACATATGACCTCACTTATAAGTGGAATATAAAACTGAAAGGAACCAAGAAACAAAAACTTATGGACATACTCAAGAGTTTGGTGGTTACCTGAGGGAAGGGGAGGAGTGGGGAGGGAGAGTGGGGAGTGGGTTGGGAGTGGGCACCAGATGTATGGTGATGGAAGGAGAGCTGATTCTGGGAGATGAGCACATAATAAAATACATAGGTGATGTAGATTTGTACACCTGGAAACTAATTGTTACCAATGTTACCCCCAATAAATTTAACAATTAAAAAAAAAAGTGTAATTTGTATAATAGCAATGCCACAAAAAAGGGAGAAAGACTATTGAGCTATATAGGAGTAATGTTTCTATAATTCACTGGAATTGAATTAGTGTAAATCTGAAGCTATTTTCTGGTAAGATGTATATGTTGAGTCCTAGAGCAGCCACTAAGCAAATAACTAAAAAAATAGAGAAAAATCAGAAGAAATTAAAATGCTGCCACATGAAAATAGAGCAAAAAGCATGAGACATATAGAAATAAGTAAAATGGCAGATGTAAATCCAGAATAGATTTACAGAATATGCAAATGGATGAAACATTCTTTAGAGATTGTAAGAATGAATTAAATAAAAAAACAAAATTCAAAGATACAATTAGATTGAAAGTAAAAGGAAGAAAAAGATGCGTAATGCAAACAGCAATCGAAAGAGAGCTGGAGTGGCTATTCTGATACCAGGCAAAATGGACTTTAAGACAAAAATTGCTATGAGAGAGAAATAAGGACATTTTATAATGATAAATATTAAGGTATAACATGATAAACAAATGTATTTAAGAACAAGCCTCAAAATACCTGAAGCAAAACCTATCAGAAATGAAGGGGAAAATAGATAATTAAACAATAATAGTTGAAGACAAATACCCAACTTTAAATAATGGGTAGAATGAGACAGAAGATAAACAGAAATAGATTTGATCAACATAAACCAACAAACATCTATAGAACACCCCATCCAACAACAGAAAATTTATTCTTCTAACGTGTACATGGAACATTTTCCAGGATAGACCTTTTGCTAATCTATTTTTTTTTTAATTCATAAATTGAACAGGATAGAAATAATATAAAGGTCTGCAACCACAACGAAATAAAATTAGAAATTAATAACCAGAAAGAAATTTAGTAAACTTACAGATAAGTGGAAAGTAAGTAATACATTTCTAAATAATGAATGGTTAAAGAAGAAATCCAAAGGAGACATTCAACTTTGAGATGAATGAAGATGAAGACTCAACATATCAATATTTATGAGATTCAGCTAACGCTGGGCTTTGAAGAAAATTTATAGCTATACACACCTATATTGTAAAAAATCTGAAATGAATAACTTAGCCTTCTATCTGGAAAGACATTGAAAAAAGAAAAGCAAGTTAAACCTAAAGCAAGCAGACTGAAGGAAATAATAAAGATTAGAGGAGAAATAAATGAAAGTGAAATAATAAGATAAAAATAGAGAAAAATCAATGAAGCCAAAAGGTGAGTCCTTGTCTATATAGTTCTGATTTATGGATAAATATATAGATCAACAGTATAAAACTGAGAGGACAGAAAAAGGGAAGTACCTTTGCATATGGTCAGATTTATTTTTTTATTGTTTGAGAAAAGGTGAGACAGACAGACAGACAGAAGGGGGAGGGCCCAGAGCAGTTTCCCTAGTTGTACATCATTAGTTGTGACATTGTTTCATTCCACACAGGTGGTTGTTGGGCTGCACACAGTGGGAACCAAACAGGACTTCCTGCATGGGCGGTGAGAACCTTTGCCACCATCCTAGCAGTTACCAGTTGTGCCACAGTTCATCATATGAGTTTGCATAGACAGGGGCCAGGATTCAATCCCCGGGCCTCTTGGTTGCAAGGCAGACATTCAATCTGTTGAGCTATCCTGGTGTTCCTCAGTTCATTTTTAACAAGGATGTCAAGACAGTGGTGAAAGAATAGTTTCAACAAATGATGCTTGGAGAAGTAGATACTCACATTCAAAAGAATGAAAACTCCTTACTTCACAAACTATTTAAAAAGTAACTCAAAATGGATCAAAGACCTATACTTCACAGCTGAAACTATAAAACTTAAAAGAAAACAGAGATGTAAATCTTTATGACTGTATTAGGCAATGTTTTGTTTTGTTTTTAGATTTGACACCAAAAGCACAGTAAAAGAATAAAAAATTGATAAGGTAGAATTTATCAAAAACTTCTTCAAAAGACACTGTCAAATTGAAAAGACAATCCATAGACACAGAAAATATTTGCAAATTATATATTTTCTAAGGGACTTGTATTTAGAATATATAACAACTCAACAATAAAAGATAATTTAATTTCAAAATAGGAAAAGGATTTGTATAGACAATTCTACAAAGAAAATATGCAACTCGCTAATTACCACATGAAAAGATGCACAGTATTATTAGTCATTAGTGAAATGCAAAGCAAAATGATAAGGAGAGACTACTTTACACCCCCTAGGATGATTATAATAAAAACAAACATAAATGTTAGCAAGAGTGTGGAGAAATTATTAATAGAACCCTCATATGGTGCTGGTGGGGTTATAAAATAGCACTCCTGCTTTGAAAAATAGTTTGGAAGTTTCTCAGAAGAGTAAACATAGAGTTATCATAATGATCTATCAATTCCCCTCATCTATACCCAGAATTAAAAATGCATCTCTAAACAAAAATGTATACATGGAATGTTCATAGCAGCATTATTTATAACAACTGAAAAGTAAAAACAACCCAAATGTCCATCAACTGATGAATGAATAAGCAACATATGATATATCCATACCATAGAATATTATTAAGCAATAAAAAAGGAATGAAGTATTGATGCATGGTACAATGTGGATGAACCTTAAAAACATCAAGCTATATGAAAGAGGCCACATATTTAAGGACACATATTTAAAATTTCATTTATACAAAATGTCCAGAATAGGCAAATTCATAGAAACAGAAAATAGATGATTTGTTGACAGGAGCTGGAGAGGTAGAGGGAAATAGGCAGTGACCACTACTGATGGTTTCTTTTTGGGGTGATGAAATGTTGTGGACTTAGATAATTATGGTTGTACAACTCTGAATATATTAAAAGCTTCTGAATCATATAGTTTAAATGGGTGAATTTTGTTGTATATGGATTAGATTTTAATATATAAAATCACTAATAAACCAGGGGTTATTATTATGAAGACTTCTACTTGCAGTAGTGATCGAGTATTTAATTCAGACCAATAGTCCCACCAAATACATATAGAAAAGCTGAATGGAATGTATGTATTCTATAGAATATATAGGTCTAATATATAATATAGAAGTTAATCAAAAGTACAATTTTCCTGAAGTCTTTGGAGTTCCAACAGATAACCAAGAATTACTGGGAAACAGGAGGATGGAGGCCCAGGGAAATGAGCCCAGTGTTTGCAGCTGCTTTTTCCTTTGGGTCTTACACCAATTTTGGAGGGAACAGCTCACAGCCTCACAAAACTAGGGAGATGGATTAGAAAGTAGGTCTCACCAAGGTGGTGAACCTCATGAGCAACTCCACCCCTCCCCAGCATTGGGTTAGGACATTGGACGTCTGTACCCTAGGAATATGAGTAGACAGGCTTATGCAGCAGACAGGCTTTGATCAGAACTGCAGTTTAGTTTTGAATCATACTGATCTCTAAAATTGCATTGAGCACTGATTCCACAGTGCTCCAAAGATCCTGGCAGAAGCAAACATGTATTTTCTGGCAGAAATAGTCACATAAGCCTCAAATTATATCTACAACAAGATTTTGAAAAAAGAATGTTTGGGAAACAATCATAAATAAACAGGCATCTAGAAAAACTAAATTACATGAATGCAAACCGTTAGAGAGACTCACTCACTCATTCACTCACTCACTCACTCACTGTTATTGGAACCATGAAAGGCAGAGGACAAATTAATGATACCTGTAATCTGAAGGATCAAAGAAACATAACTGCAAATGTAGAATTCTGTGCTTAACAAAAATAACCTGAACGAATGAAGTGGCAAGAGAGAATATCCTTGTGTTCTTCCTAATTCTGATCTTAGCAGGGAAAACGTTCAATCTTTCACAGTTAAATATGACATTAATTTAGGGTACGCTGTCTAACTTGCAGCCCGCAGGCCACATGTAGCCAAGGATGACTTTGAATGTGGCCCAACACAAATTCATAAACTTCTTAAAACGTTATGACATTTTTTTTTTTTCCTCGTTAGATGTCATTGGTGTTGGTGTATTTTATGTGTGGCCCAAGACAATTCTTCCATTGGGAAGCCAAAAGATTGGGTACCCCTGATTTAGGGGTTAGGCGGATGCTTTTTTTTTTTTTTTAATCAGATTGAGAAAATACCCTGATAGTCCCAGTTTGGTGGGCAGTTTCTGTCAGGAATGTAAGTCGTATTCTATCAAATGTTTTGTCTGTATTTATTGAAATGGCTGTATGATTTTTTTTTTCTTGAAGTCTTTGTGGTGAATTAGTTTGCTTTTTCGAAATTAAACCAACCCTGCATTTCTGTGATAAACCCACTTGGTCATGATATATTATTATTTTTATATTGTCAGATCCAATTTACTAAAATTTTGTTAGGATATTTTGTAATCTGTGTTCATGAGGAAATTAGTTTGTAGCATTCCTTTTTGGTAATGGTTTTGGCTGGTTTTACTATCAGAATAAAGCTGACCTCATTGAATATGTTGAGAGGTATTGCCTTTTCTTCAATTTTTGGCAAATGCCAATGTTCTATAGAACATTTATTTCTTTTTCTTTAAATGTTTTGGTACAGTGAAGACTTTCAAGCCTCTAATTTTCTTTGTGGGAAGGTTTTTTAACTATAGACCAATTTCTTTGATGGATGTAGGGTTATTCATGTTATCTTTTTATCCTTGAGTGAGTTTTAGTAGTTTGTTGCTTTTAAGAAATCTGTCCATTTCACCTAAGTTTTTTAATTTTGGGGCTAAACTTAATATTTTCTTATCCTTTTAATGTCACTAGTCTCATTTTTTTATAATGGTAATTTTTTCTTTGTCATTTATCTTCTGATCAGTCTTATTAGTTTACCATTTTTATTGATTAAAAAAAGAACCAGCTTTTACTTTCATTGACTTTTTATTGTTTTTGTTTCCTATTTCATTGATTTATGTTCTGATCTTTATTACTTCCTATCTTCAGCTTACTTAAGGTTTAATTTGCTCTTCTTTTTCTAGGTTATTATGGTAGATATTAAGGTCATTTATTTGAGAACATATAAGACATTTTAGTACTGTATAATCTCCCTCTAAATACTGCTTTAGTTACATTTCATAAATTTTAATATTGCGTTTTCACTCATTTTGTTCAAAGTGCTTTTTAATTTCCCTATTGTTTTCTTTTATGATACAGGGGTTATTTAGAAATGTATTACATAGTTTTAAATATTTAGATATTTTCCAAATATCTTTCTGTTACTGATTTCTAACTTAATTCTATTGTGGCCAGGTACCAAGTTTTGTGTGATTTTAATCTTTTTAAATTTATTCCCCCAGAATATGATCTGTCTAAGTCATTTTCTGGGTTCATTTGAAAAGAACATGTACTGTTGTTGGGTGAAGTGTTCTATAAGTGTCATTTAGATCGAGTTGGTTAAATATTTAGGATTGGTTTGTTCTCTTGGTGCATGGACTCCTTTGTCACTTTGAAATTACCTTCTTTATACCTAGTAATAGTCCCCATTGTTTAATTTGCCCATAAGTTTTAGCCTAGTATTTCAGACTATTATGACCTCTTTATGACTTTATATCCTCCTACTCCCCATAAACATCCTTTTGAGTCAGTACCACTAGCAATGCCCAACAGCAAAGTGGTTAAGAGCATGAGTTCTAGAGTCATTCTATTTGGATTTAAATCCCATTTCATTTACTTACTTTGGGCAAATTACTCAATCTACCTAAAAATCTTAGTTTCCTGTCTGGAAAAACAAAACAAAACGGATAATTATAGTGTCTACAGCATTGGGTTTTTAGAAGGATGAAATGAGATGTACCTGGCACATTGAGAGCAGCTATTGTTAGTAGGAGCAGTAGAGTTGTTGTTGTTGTTGTTGTTGTTGTTGGTGGTGGTGGTGGTGGTGGTGGTGGTAGTGGTGGTTGGTTGTGGTTTGTGGTGGTGGTGGTGGTGGTTGTTGGTAGTTGGTGGTGGTGGTGATGGTGGTTGGTGGTGGTAGTAGTAATGGTGGTAATGACAGAAGTGGCAGTAGATGCTGTTAATTTGCTTCTCCCATTTAATTTTCATGCTGATGTTCTTTTCTAGGCGTGGAATGCAGTTCTCATTTGTACCTGTCTAGATTTTATCCATCATTAAAGATCTTCCCTAATTCTTTTAACCACTCCTGTGATACCACCTCCCCCTAGTTATCTTGCCTCTTTAGAATTCCTTAATTCTTTTTAGTTTGGAATACTTATTACTTCCATATGCTTATTTTTCTGTTCACTTTCCTTTTAAAAGACAAGAAGTGTCTTTTCGTATCTTCTAAAATAAAACATATTCCACAGAATCGTGCCAAAAATATTTGCTGAATAAATATGGTACTTCACTATTATCAATATCCCTTTGGTTCCAAGGGATTTACTTTGGCTTATTTAGGAACTTTTGTAAACACTTCATTAATCATTGGTACATTTTGAGAAAAAATTAATTTTGTCATGAAAATGAAACTGTTGGGCCTAAGGAGACTAAAGGAAAGGCATTATAGCAAAAGACAAAATAATAACAAAAACAAAACAAAAACTGACCAAGTGACATTGCTTTGGATTCAGCAAACAAGAATTTTTTCTACATTGCCTCTCATTTGTTATTGTTCCAAATCTATTCTATTCCTAATGGAGACTATCTTAAGTGCTAAATTGAACTGTGAAGTAGGCATTTGTGGATAACAATGGATCTAAAACTTGTTTTACTGAAGAAAGGCTAATAAAACATAATACATCAAATGTGATAAATATCTCATTCAGTTTGTTAAAATGAGAAATTGTCTTTAAGGATTGTCACCCTCAAGCTGTATGCAGATGGGGTTTTTTCTGGCTAACCATTCCCCCAGGTCCTGAGAAGAGGGAGGGGTGGGAGGGAATCTCCTCTTGAAAATTTCTTTCCCACAGTGATTTGGCACAGCTTCAGCCTGTCCATCAGTATAATGCGCATGCCTGTCCTTGTTAAAGGAGGCTTGCCATTTGCTTTCATGCCTTTAAAAATATTTGTGAAAAAAAAAAATTTTTTTTTGTAATTTTGAAATAATTAAATTATAAGTGGTGTACTGTTGTTATAAAGAGAGTGCCCTAGGCCAAGAGGCAAGTGTTAGAAACTGAATAAATATTTAATTTATATAGACATTACTCTTATTACATTAAAATTATAATATTTTCTCATTTAAGCATAGCTATACCTTACTTAACCATAAAAAGCTAAGGTTTTTTTTAGTATAATACTGAATATTATTTGGGTATTTTTTGTATGTGTGTGAGGTAAACTTGTTTTGTATACTTCAGAAGTGTTACCTTATAATATAGTCAGTTGTCACGTGGTTTTATGCTTGAGTCTCATATTAAGGATTTTTTTTTATTTTTTATTAGAGGCTAGTTGTCTCTTATTAGTGAAGGGTATTGTGGGGAGGGATGCAAAACATGACTGATTGGTAGACCAGTTGGATAGATTTTTAAGTTGTGAGATTTTTTCTTCTACTGATAGAAAATTTATCATTATAAAGACATTTAATTTTTTTGTTTTCATATCAAAATCTCAAGGAAATTGATTGAGAGACCAAGCAGTAAGCTTGGGCACAGAAGAAATTTAAGAAAATGTTATCTTTTATTAGCACTTACTGCTGAACTTGAGAAATACTTTTTTGTGATAAGTAGGTTATGTGTTGTTATGTGTTAGGGAAGCTTTTCTGCTGAAACGACTGAATATGAGTTGCAAAGATGTAAGCCCTTCCTTATATTAATGTTCCACCTCATTAACTTCATTGTTAGGGCTTTTACACTTCAATGATTTAAAGAAAATGATCTAAATGTAGTTCTGTTACCCTCTTTGCATCTGTCTCCCTTTTGAGGTCTAGATGATTATGTATTTAGTTTTGTGTTTTCATTTAAATGCTATTGTTAATTCTGTTAAGTGCAAGATGGTAATGAAGGAAAGCTATTGTATGACTAAATGGCTTATGATGCTGAAGCCCTGATAGAAAAGAAATGGGTAAAGATAATCACTTCAACTGGTGTTTTATCATTTGTATCTTCAAGTAGTCTTCAGAGACCGGAGCTCATAGCTATAAGATTCCATTTTTGTGGAGTTCAGATTGGTGATTACAGTTACCCTTGAACAAGACACGGGTGTAATGGGGCACCAATCCATGTATGACTTTTGACTCCCCAGAAACTTACCTGCTAATAGCCTACTATTGACTGTAAGCCTTACTAATAACAATAAACAGTCAATTAACACATATTTTGCATGTTATATGTATTGTAAGCTAGAGAAAATAAAATGTTATGGAGAAAATCATAAGGACGACAAAATTCACTTGAAGTACTATCTGTATTTATTGAAGAAAAAAAAAAGAAACCTTGTGTAAGTGGACCCATACAGTTCAAGTTCATGTTCCAGTGTCAGCTATAGATAGGAGTTTTTGCTTATATCCTCTGGTATTTATAGCCCTAGCACCCAAATAAGCAAGAGCTCTGCTTAAAAGCAAGCTATGGTTGTCCTTAAAACTGTTTTCTAAGCATTTTCAGGAAAAATGAGAATTATGCAATGAATTTCCAAGCAAAGTCACCTTTGCAAATATTTTCAGCTGCTTGCAAATGGTAGACATTTTAGGCAGTAAGGTTTTTTCCTACGTGATTTACTGCCAGATGTGAGTACTCCCTAGCAGCATATATTCCAAATGCAAGTTAGATGTCTTTGTTAAAAATGTAGAGAAAAGTAAGCTAGTTTAACTTGAGTTCACAGGAATGAAGCTATCATGTTGTCAGAGATTTTGCATTAAAGTAATTAACAAGATATATTATTAGATAATTTAATGAAGATTAATCTGTATTTGACCATTTAAATTGAGCAGTAAATTTTATTTTACATAAATTTAGGTATTGACATGCGATATTGATGTTTATTTCTTACCATTTCTTTTCTTTTCCAGCTCACCAGCGACTGGAACCAGCAACTCTGTCAGGGATTGTGGCATTTATCCTTAGTCTTTTATGTGCAGCTCTTAATTTAATTCGAGGCTTTCATGCCATAGAAAGTCTCCTACAGGTACTGTGCTATTTTTGCAATTTCAGATGACTATGTCTGTTGATTCTGCTTGTTACACAATTGATTTGAATTGATTTGGGTAGTAGTACAACTTATAATGTATGCTCATATTCTGTTTTTTATACCTGTCTTAGTCTCCCCTTCCTCTAAAAACACTGATTAAAAAAAAAAAAGGGGGGAAGCTGTGATGGCTCAGTGGGTTAAGAGCTCACGAGGATTGAATCCCGGCCCCGGCCCCGGCCCCGGCCCCGGCCCCGGCCCCGGCCCTGGCCCCGGCCCGTGCAGACCCATGTGCTGAGCTGGGGAGTTCCCCCAGTTCATTTCTCTCTCTGTTTCTGTATCTCTCTCTCTCTCTCTCTCCCTCTGTCAAAAACAATAAAAAATAAATAAATAAAAAGACCTTACTGGTTTCTAGTTAGCTTTGGCTTCTTTGACTCAGTTAGCATGGATTTATTATCTACTCTCCAGAAGGCACTGTTCATGGGTACTCTGGAGACACCTAAGATATGTATGGGCCCTGCAGTCTCAGAGCCTAGAGTTGAATTAGGAAGTCCACAAATACTTGCCAATTACACAGGTGCAGAAGAGATATAGTCAGTGTGAGTAGGATAGGAGAAGGAGGCTTTGTGCAGGAGGGCTGAGCTGGATTTTGAAGGATCTGTGTAGACAGAGAGGAATGGGAGAAAGAAGGCATTCATTGGCATGTTTTTGTCCCACCTCTGTGTATTCCTGCTTGGTTATCTGCTCTTCCTTTTCTGTTGGAGCCTACCTCTGAAACCACTAATTTCTTCAGATATTGCAAAATATTTTGTTTTCTAGTGGAGTTTCTTCCAGAGACTGTTGCAATAAGAATATATTGACTTTTTTTCTTGCCTTTTTTGTAAACTTTTTGAAACTTTTCTCAAAGTTTGGCACACTTCAGATTTACAGTTTTCCTTTCTCTTGTTTCTGCTCACTTTCTCTGAAGACTTTTTGACACTTCCACATTGTAAATAAGTTCTCTTTTTGGGGGTCAGCATTAAACTCATAAAAATCCACTCAGCATATCTTATATTCTCTTTTGAAATTGCTGTTAGTTTGGTGAACACTCAGAATACGGTTCTGAGTACCTCTGAATGTCCTCATGAATGTAGGAAGCTAATAGCGGAGGGTATCACAGGTTCCATGCAGCTGAGCTGTCCCTAGGGTGGAGGGTGAGGAGGAGCATCTCATGACTTCCCAATTCCTCTTCCAAATATCCTGAGCCCCCAAGTAAAGCCCCTCTTCCCTTTTAGGCATAAGACAGCTGGCTATTGTCCTTTGGTTGTCTTGTCCTTGTTCCCTAGCCAGGTCAGCTTTATTCCAGCAGGAGTTCAATTTGGAGCCCATTCATCAGCCTGCCAAAAAGAAGCAAAGGCAATTTGGAGATTGAGACTGAAAAAGCTAATAAATAAGATACTCTTGCTTTTTTTTTTTTTTTTAACTTGATGTAGTAGAAAGAACAGCAGTGTTAGGTGTGTGAAGAGTTGATTTTTGTTTTTGGAAGAAAGAGAGAGAGTGTTGGCTCCAGCTCAGCTACTGATTAACTCTGTAACCTTGAATAGTTCACCTTACTTTCTGGTCCTCAGTTTCATTGTTCGTCAAATGAATGAAGGGGGAGGGAAGTGGATATGAAGAGCATTTCTCAAAATATGGGACACATTTACCACTGATTACATAACAGATGACATTAGATGATAGAGGGGTGAAGGTTTTTAATTTTAAGAATTTTGTGTTTAATGTATATTAATATGTAGTATCTATGTTTGGTAAGGGATATAGAACCTTGCTTTTAAAATAAATTAACATTAACAAAAGTCAACTTTATGAAATTTATTGTATCAATGATGGTGTAATTAGTATTTAGAGTTGACAAAAATTGTGCAGGAGGTACTCTAATGTTAAAATTCTCTGGTTAAAAAAATTCTCTAGTTGTTTCAAACTAGCAAATTGATAAATAAGGGGAGGGAGCAGGACTGGGTAGAGAAAAGAGTTTATGCCACAGAACCTTGGTTACATCAGTTGTGGAACCCGAGGCTTAGACCACATTACTTTTAAGTTAAAAATTGTATATCACAAAACATGTTAAAGGATATCGTTTCTTTTAGGCACTCAAAATATCCTATTTCTCTTCTTCCTGGACTGATTCTTTTCTTCTCCCACTCCTGATTTGCAACTTCAAAACTAAGAATAAGTGTTACAAGCTAAAGCTTTTCAAGCTTTTGAGCTACTGTACCTGTCCAATGTCTGCCTTCATTCCTAAGAGTTTCGTGTTATCTCTCTGGTCATTAATGTCTTTGCCTCATCACAGTTGTTTTTTAGATTTCAGACAATGCAGACATACCTTATTTTATTACACTTCACAGATAATTGTGTTTTTTGCAAATCGAAGGCAATACCCTCTATCAGCAAAAAAGATTACAACTTGTTTTATTGTAATAATTTGCTGTGGTTGTCTGGAATCAAACCTACAATATCTTGAAGTATGCCTGTACTCTGATTAAACTGATTACTACTTTGTATAACTGACTGATAGTTCTGAGATTTCTCAGGCTGTTTATACTTTAAAAAGACATTGCAGGCCAATATCTCTCGTGAACATTGATACAAAAATCCCCAACAAGATATTAGCAAATTAAATCCCATGACGTATAAAAAGAATTATATACCACAGCCAAATGGGATTTATTCTACATATGTGAGGTTGGTTCAACAGTTGAACATCAGTTAATGTAATCCATCACATTGACAGGCTAAAGAAGAAAAACCATATGATCATATAAGTAGATGCAGAAAAAGCATTTGACAAAATCCAACACCCATTCATGAATTCACAGAAAACTAGGAATAAAGGGGAAGGAACTTCCTCAACTTAGTAAAGAACATCTACAGAAAACGTACAAGTAACATCATTTTTGATGAGAAACTAGATGGTTTCTCTGTAAGATTGGGCACAGGCAAGGATGTCACCTATCACCATTCCTATCCTATTCAAAGTCTTATTGGAAGATCTAGTTAATTCAATAAGACAAAAAAAAAGCAAAAGGGATAGAGATTGGGAAGGAATAAATGCAGCTGTCTTTATTGACACATGTAAGATTGTCAATGTAGAAAATCCCCAAGAATGAACTCCTGGAACTCATTAGTGATTAGCAAGGTCACAGAATCCAAAATTAGTAAGTAAAAGTCAATTACTTTTCTATATATCAACAAAGAACAACTGAAATTTGAAATTAAAATAACAATATTATTTATATTGGCACCATCAAAATTGAAGCACTTAAGAATAAACCTAATAAAATATATACAAGATATATGTTAGGAAAACTATAAAACTCTGATAAAAGAAATCAAAGAAGGTCTAAATAAATGCACAACTATTTCATGTTCATGGGTAGGAAGACTTAATATTGTTAAGAAGTTGGTTCTTCCCAACTTGATTTATAGATTCAACACAATCCCAATCAAAATCTCAACAACTTATTTTGTGGATATTGACAAAGTGATTCTAAAATGTATAAGGAGAGACAAAAGACCCAGAATAGCCAATGCAGTACTGAAGAATAAGAAGACACACTACACAACCTCAAGAGTTACTATTAAGCTATAATAATTGAGATAGTGTGATATTGGGGAGGTGGGGAAAGACAAATAGATTAATGGAACAGAGTCGATAGCCCAGACATAAACCCTCACAAATAGTCAACTGATCTTTGAAAAGGAGCAAAAGCAATTCATTTAAGAAAGGATATTCTTTTCAACAAATGGTATTGGAACAACTATCCATCCACGTGCAAAAAAAGGAATCTAGACACAGATCTTACACCTTTAACAACAACAAAAATTAACTTAAAATGGATCCCAGAACCTAAATGTAAAACACAAAGCTATAAAACTTATAAAAGATAAAAGGAGAAAACCAAGGTGACATTGTGTTTGGTGATAGATTTTTATTTACAGCACCAAAAGCATGATCCATGAAAGGAAAAGTTAAGTTGGACTTAAATTTTAAAATTTCTGCTCTGTGAAGGACATTAAGAGAATGAAAAGATAAGTCACAGACTAGGAGAAGATTTTTGTGCAGAATTTGTATTCAGAACATACAAAGAACTCGCAAAACTCAAGAAAGCCACAGCCCAATTAAAAAATGGACAAAAGTACTAAACAGACACCTCACCAAGGAAGATATATATAGATGGCAGGCATACAAAAAGACATTCAGCATCATATGTCATTAAACAATTATAGTTAAAACAATAAGATATCACTAAACATCTATTACAATGGCAAAGTCCAAAAAACTGACAGTACCAAATACTGATGAGGATATGGAATAATAGGAACTCTTAATTCATTGCTGGTAGATACGTAAAATGGTACAAGTCACTTTAAAGGACAGTTTGATCATTTCTCACAAAGCTAAACATAGCCTTAATATCCAATCAAGCAATCAATCATGCGCCTAGGTATATTTACCCAAATGAGTAGAAAACTTATGTCCACACAAAAACCTGCATGTGAATGTTTATCTCAGCTGTGTTCAAATTTTCAAAAGACTAGCAGTAACTAAAATGTCCTTCAAAAGGTAAATGGATAAATAAACTGTGTTAGTCTGTACAATGAAATATTTAGTAAAGAAATTTAGAAAAGAAATGAATTATCAAACCACATAAAGACATAGCCAAACATTTAATTCATGGTGCTTAATGAAAGAAGCCAATTTGAAAAAAACCATGATTCCACCTACATTCTGAAAAAGGTAAACCTATAGAGACAATAAGTAAAAAGATTAGTGGTTGCCAGAGGTTTGGAGGGAGGAGAAAGGGGTGAATAGTTGGAACATGGGATTTTTAGGACAGTGAAACTATTTTGTGCATTACTGCACTGGTAGTTAAGTTGTTATACATTTCTCAAAACCTGTAGAATGTACAATATACAAAGAGTAAACCCTAACATAAACTATGGGCTTTAGTTAATAATGTGTCACTATTGGCTTATCCGTTGTAACAAATGCACCACATTAATGTAAGGTGTTAATAATAGAGGAAACTGCGAGCAGGTGAAGAGAAATATATGGGCACTCTGTACTGCTTAAATTTCTGTATATCTAAAATTGCTCTAAAGATTAAAGTCTCACACATACTCACACTCACACCACTACCCCGCTACCCCCCACCACACTACCTCCAACTGGAAAGGGAAGAGCAGTCTCTGGACATTGATGTTTCCTTAGGTGTGGCTCCCCTTAGCAGGTAAATGGCATGTGGCAGGTAGCCAGCTATTTGGAAATAGTGGACCAAGCTTTCTCTTTTTCATGGAGGGGCTGAGTCTTCCCATTCACACAGGCCAGGTAGGGACCTCAGCCAGAATAGAGCCCAGGTTTGGGAATCTGGTTCATGTTTCAAGGTCAGATATACAATTTTGTGCTCTCTGAGAACAGTGATCATTTTGAGAAAGCCATTGAGAGACAGGTTCTCTGACCTTGTATCCACGAGTCCCCAGCTGCTCCCACCAAAGATGACCTGGGAAAATAAGTGTATTTTAATTTGCATAAAGAAACTTCGGAAAGGTAAGAAACTAGTAAATGTGGAAACTGGACAAATGGGAATCAGAGTGGAAATCAGACTCTCCACAATATATACCTTTTATGTTTTTATTTTTGAATCATATGAATATATTACATATTCAGACTTTAAGTAATAAAAATGAATATTTATTAGCACCTGTTATGTAAGCAGAAAAAAGGACAACTTTTGTTAAACCAACTTAATAAGTAGATTTTCAAGTAACAAAAATTTCAGGCAGCCGGGAAAGCTGGGATGGCTCAGTGGGTTGAGCACTCGATTTGCAGCCCCGGGGACTGAGGATCGAATCCCAACCCCAGTCCATGTGGACCCATATGCTGAACTGGGGAGTGCCCCCAGTTCAGTTCTCACCAGGGTGAGACCCTGGCCCAGTTCCTGCCCTGTGCAGCCCCAAGCCCACCTGTGGAATGAAACTATGTGGAAAAACCAATGATGTGCAACTATGGAGACTGTTCTGGGCCCTCCCCCTTCTCTCTGTTTCTTCATCTCTCTGTCTCTCTCTCGCTGTCAAAAACAAAAAAAAACTAAAAAAAATAAAATAATAATTTCAGGCAGAGTAAAGGTAAATATTTTTGTGAGGGGTAAGGGGATCCTAAGCATTTTTCCTTAGTTTTGTTAGCTTCTTTCTAACTTAGAGCCCACAGTTTCCCAATAAGCTTCAGGGTTTTTTATTTGTTTTAAAGAGTTCCTTAGAATTGCGGTGGTGGGTGTGAATGAAGCATAGGGTAAATTATGGATAGGGAAAGGGTCCTTTTTAAATTCATAGATCATTTATATTTTGGGGATTGGATGCTTGTATCTTTGAAGATGTTTCTTTCTGGTGGTTGATATGGAATCTTTCACTGTTGTCCTAGATTAGATGTATTCCAACAACATTTCTTTCTCACTTGATTCAGGAAACTGTAAATTGGTCCATATGGGATTTTTAGTTATTTGGAAACTAGGAACACCTTGGTGGTGTTCCCTTAGTATTGTTTTAAAATCTTTGTCTGCCGTAACCCACCTGACATATTTTACATATACTCATCAAAAGTTGAGGTTCCTAAAATAGTGATGCTCAGAGAGAAGAATGAGGAAACAACAGAGGGTAAGGTTGGGGGAATGTAGTCATAGGTAGTTTGTCACCTATAGGTAGTTTTAAAAGATTTTTAACAAATTTTTATCCTCTTACTAAAATGAGACTCAATGCTTTTAGAAATTCACTGGGTGAAAAGTAGAGATTCCCATTGCTCCAGCTGTTGAGGATTTTACATCTATAGAGAAGAAAATGTTCTGGTCACTGGTGCTGGAAATATTTTTCCTTGTCTTGCTATGAGAATAATGAAGGAGTACTACGTAGTGTTTGCACTATCTGCCTTCTAAGGATTCTGTGTCCTAAAATATGGAATGGACAATAGGCAAAGAGAAAGAGAAAATGCAGTGGCAGAATGCAGAGAGCACTGTCATAAACTATTAAGCAGGGTAGGATTAGAGTTGCAAACTAGATTACCGGTAATTTTAACAATACATTCTGTATAACTCGAATCAGCATGAAAGAAAAATCATGCAAAATTGGGGACCTGAGTTCTCTCACTTTTAATTTTCCCTCACTAGTGTCTATTTTATCACTGTTCATGACTTGTATTGGATAAAAGGATCTTTTTATTGTCACTAGAGCCATTGAATTTAAGACATACTCTTAGATTTCTCTCTGGTTCATTGTATTTTGTGTTAGGAATAATCTCTGGAGTAGTGGTAGATAATTTTTGGTCAGTAAAAGTAGCCCTTTTTGAGGTGGTCTGCTGTGTAGACTTGAGTGCAAATTCCAGGACGTTACATGTTTATCTACTTTGAAGTGACCTGTGGTGGCGTTGATACAGGCGGCAGAAAGGTCGTACCCGTATTAGTGGCCTCAGTATTTCTTTAATATTTGATTTAAGAGCAAAAGATTTAGTTAATGATCATATTTTTAAATCTAGCTGCAAATATGTAGTGTGTTTCCTGAGTGTGAACAATGTATCAATATTAATTTAAAATTTACTTTTTTAAGGCCATGAATTCTAAATACTCTTTCAAATGCTAAAAATGATTGCCATACTTATCTTCTAGTGTGTACCTTGGGGCCTGAGGCAATTTAAATTTGAAAACTCATATGAATTAACATTCCTGTGTATTGTTAATGTTGTTTGAAAATTCAGCACAAATTTGTTTCTTCTAGATTAATAACTGCCTCTTAGGCTGATAACAACAGATTTATTAAAATACGGATCACTTAAGTGTTTCTTTGTTATCTAAGTTCAGACTGGGGAGGTTTAGGGTGAGTACAGTTTTTTTTTAAGTTGGTAAATTTGATTTAGTGTTCACAGTATGTGTAAATTAGATTATTTTCACTTGTTTGCTAACTTTGTTCTGAGTTTAGAGATGCTAATAAGTTCATTGTGCATTGGCACCTCATGAATGCATAAGCTTTTATTACATTGGATTTGTATTACCTGTAGTCCTTTAAGGATCAAGCTTGAAACAATAATATTAATTAGGCTGATGCCAACTTAGAAGTAATTTTCGTGGTACATTAGAAGACAAAAAAAAAATGAATATTCTAATATAGCAGTAGAAATGCTGGCCTGGAAGTCAGCATACCTGGGTCCCATCTGCTAGTAACTACCTTTGTGACCATGGCTGGTTACTTTACTCTTGGATCTTATTTTCTTGTGCAAGATGAAAATTTTAGACTATGTAGGCTCAAGGGCCACAACAGAATAAATGTTCTAAGATTCTCTCATTCTAAAATTGTAATGGCTGCTACAAAGTAGAAGTAATCAACTTGCTTTTATTCCTTGATTTTTTTATTTTTCGTAGATTTGTTAATACCTTTTAAGGAAATTACATACCTGTTAAAGCTTAATGAAAGTTTTTGATTTATTTAGTGGCACAATGTCTATGCTAAGATGCAGTGCTTTCTTGCTTTTAAAAGAAGTAAAAGAATTTTTATAGTTCTATGCTCATTGTTAAACAATTGGGGGAAAATATACAAAGAAGAAAATAAAAACCATCCCCAAATTTTCTCTGTATTTTATATATACGTATACATACATTCACACTAACATATAAAAATATTAAAATATACATATTTGCATATCTATTATATAATTTTGTATTCTTTTTTCACTTAGATTAAAAAGTGAATATTTTCTAATTAGTTCAACTATTTTAGCAGTATCATTCTAATTGTGTGGCTGTTATATATGATGCCTCTGCTTATCTCTTCATTCTCACCTTTAAAACAATTTCCCCCATTTGTTTTGGTACCCTGTCATTCCCCAAAGATGAATGTGACGTTTTTAAATTTCTTATTTGAACTCCTTCTGTCTCCTCCTTTCCTGCACCACCCCACAGCCCCTGTTGTCCTCTCTTTACCCTGTCTGCCTCCTTCTGTCCCCTCTCTGAACCTCTGCCCCACCACACCCCAAACCTCTGGCTATTTTCTCACCTATATTTCATCTGCTTCCTCATTTCTCTCATCCCATAAACATGCTATAGTCTGTCAATCTTTAAAAAACAAACAAAAATCCCCAAAGAACCTCTCGATGTATATTCTATTCTGTTCTAATTTTTGAAGGAGTAGATCATGTTTGTTATTCCTACTTTTAACTCTGCTCTTAGACTCCTGTGATCTCTTTTCTGCCTTCAGTTTTTTCCAACACTTAGGCTCCCCAGTGTCCTGACTGCCAAGTATGCAGCCACTCTTGAGGCCTTGACCTAGGTGCCTCATCTCAGATACTGTTCAGTTCTTCCTTTTAAAAACTACTTGTTCAATTCAAAAACAATGTTTGTTTTAGAAAACTTAGAAATAAATAAAATAAATCTCCATTAATCATTTGATGAAGTACATAATTTTTCTTGACATTCTCTCATCCTTTCATTTTCATGAAACAATTTGTCTCCTATTGTATTCTTTTTCTTCTTATTCTTCAGTGTACTTGGTAAACTTTCTTCCTCCATCTGTCCTTTAAATAGTGGCATTTTCCAGTGTTCTGTCCTTGGCTTCATATTCTTCTAACTACACTTTTTCCTTTGATATTTTCATAATGACCTTTTGAAGAAAAAAAAAAGTAATACACATATAAACAAACAAATTCACACACATGCATACACACAGTAAAATGTACACATGCTAAATTTCAAAGCCTATAAAGTTTACAGTAACTCACTCTCTCCTTACTTCTCCTCCCTAGAGTTAGCCACTGGTGTATAGTGGAGAGATTATGTGTATATGGTAGTACAAATGTATTTATATATTTATATGTGTAAGTATTCATTTAAAATTATTTCTATATAAATGGCAGTATAGTCTTCATATTGATTTGTGTCTTTTTCCACCTAATAGTATGTAGGAGATCATTTCATATCAGTATATAGATATCTAGTACATTCTTCTTAGTGGCTACATAACATTTTTTCATTTGTGTTTCCTTTTCCCCCATCACACATTTTATTTTGAAAATTTTAAACATACAGAATGGTTTAAAAAACATTACAGCTAAGATTCACCTGTATACCTCCCTTACTTTCTTTCCTCTTCTTTTTTTTTATGAATCGTTTGAAAGTAAAATAGTAGGTATTATTACAGTTTATTCCCAAGTCATTCAATATGTTTGTTTTAATGATACATAATCACAATATCTTTATTATACCCAAGAAATTTCAGATCATTGTGGTATTATTTAATATAAAATCTCTATTCAAATTTCCACAGTTGACCTCAAATATTCTTTATAGTGTTTTTCTCTCTCTCCAATCCAGGAGCCAGTCAAGAGTTAAGGTTTGGGGAAGCCAGTATGGCTCAGCGAGTTAAGCACTTACTTTGAAGTCCCAGGGACTGAGGATTGAATCCCGGCCTCGGCTTGTGTGGACCCGTATGCTGAACTGAGGTGTGCTTCCCATGTGAGAGGCCCCCAGTTCGGTTCTCTGCCCCAGTTCGAACCCTGGCTGGAGGGGCCATGCCTCCCATTCAAGGAGGCCCCCAGCTCAGTTCCTGCCCTGCGCAGACCCCGCCCACCTGTGTGGAATGAAACCATGTTGAAAACTGATGACATACAACTATGGAGAGTGCTCTGGGCCCTCCCCCTCCTCTCTGTCTGTCTCTGTCTCTCTCTGACTCTGTCAAAAAATAAAATTAAATTAAAAAAAAATGCATTAAGGTTTGCATTTGGTTTTCGTAGGCCTGTTTCATTTAGTAACTACTATTTCAAAAGATTAATACTACACTAGATCTCTAGGTCAGACTTTTTGCTGAAGCAGACTTAAATATCTTCTAAATGTAATTATTTTGATGTCCCACTATTAATTCCAAAATAGCATGTCCAAAATGAACTCAAATTTTTTTTTCTCAAATTTACCTTTCTTCCTATATTTCCATCTTGGTAAATGGTATCATTCAAATGTTGCCTAAACAGGAAACCTGGAGGTCAAGCCTAATCTCTTCCCTCTTTTGAGACTATATGTACTATTTTTGCCTGGATTCTCTTCCTACCTTGTCCAACAATGCATACTTCAAGATCTAGGTTAAGTTTTGCTTCCTCTGGCAAACATTCTGTGATGCTTTTTTTTCTCCAGAGAGAAAAAGATGTGTCTCCAGTAGGTTTCCTTAGTACACTGTACACAGACCTATCCCATCAGTTATCACTTTGGGTGGGAATTGTTGAATTCTGTATCTGTCTTTTTGATTAGAGAGTGAGTTTCTTAAGTTTGTGTAGACTTAAAGCACAACTCAATTTAGTATGCATTTGTTAAATTCCTACTATATACACAGTTTCATGCAAGTATTAAGATTTCTTTTTGTGCCTTGAAGAAAGGTTATGGTCTAATTGAGAAGATAGGGCCAGCACACTAAAGGCTTAAACAATAATGAAAGTTAATCTATTCTTTTTAAAGATTTATTTTATTGTTTTGAGAGGAAGTGAGGGGGTTGGGGGTGGTGAGAGAGAGAGAGAGAGAGAGAGAGAAAAGGAGGAGGGCCCATAGCAGTCTCCATAGTTGAACATCATTAGTTGTGACATGGTTTCATTCTACACAGGTGGACGTGGGGCTTCATGGGGCAGAAACTGAACTGGGTGCCTCCTATATGAGAGGTAAGAACCTTCACTGCCATCCCAGTGGTTATCAGTTGCGTTGCAGTTCAGCATATAGTTTTGCACAGGCCAGGGCCAGAAATTGAGCTCCAGACCTCAAAATTGCGAGGCAAGCACTCAACCACTGAGCTATCCTGGCATCTCCTGGAAGTTAATCTAATTATCTGATGAATGATGCAGACCTCAGGGTAAAAAGAAGTTACCTTTTTACCTCAGGGTAAAAAGAAGTTAATGAATGTTTTTGAGAACTTTCTGTGTACCCCTTACTGTTCTGTGTGTTTGCCAATGTTATTTCATTATCTCTATAATTTTTATTTTTCAAAAAAGGAAATTGAAGTTAAATAATCCAAGATTGTATAGCAACTGAAGATCTGAGCCCAGATCTGACTGACTCCAGAAACATACTCTAAGTGTTCCAAAGACTTACAGAGTTATATTGTAAATTTAGGGGAAAAATAACCAATTGAGGACAATAATTAAATTATAGCCTCACAATGAAAGATTATAATTATTACAGATCATGTGGTTGAGGAATATCTTGAGAAAGTTTTTATGTATTTATGATATATGAAGTAGTAAAAGCATTATATGAAAGTGTTCTATTTTTTTTAATGTACATGTATTTTTTTTACAGAAAAGATTAGAAGGAAATACATAAAATAGCCATAATTGGACTGACTGACCATTTGGTATTATGGAT
>PVKE010025683.1:0-22859 GCA_004027555.1 Craseonycteris thonglongyai | reverse complement strand
CTGCAATTTGACAAGTCAACAGATATATCAGACACCGCACAGGTGGCAGTTATGGTGAGAATGGTATTTAGTAACTTCACAGTAAAAGAGGAGCTGTTGCAAATATTACCAATGAAAGGACAGACGAGAGGTGAGGATATTTATAAAACTTTCAGAACATACGCCAGGTCGATAAACATGCCTTTGCATAAGTTGTCTGCGATAACTACTGATGGGGCACCAGCCATGGTTGGTCAAAACAAAGGATTTATTGCCCTTTGCAGGAAAGATGAATCATTTTCAAACTTTATGTCCTACCACTGTATTATCCATCAGGAAGCTTTGTGTTGTAAAATACTGCCCTTTGAACATGTTATGAAAATAGTCACAAAGATAATCAACTCTATTCAAGCAGCTCCATTGCAACACCGACTTTTCAAGGTCCCGTTAGAAGATATTGAAGATAAAGAACATGATCTCATCCTGCATACTGAAGTACGGTGGCTCAGTAAAGGTAAAGTTCTTACAAGATTTGTGAACTTAGTTGAAGAAATAAAAACATGTATACATGATAAAAATGAAAATTAGGATGAACTAACAGACTCTTGCTGGCTGGTGGATTTGGGTTTTCTTGCTGACACCATGGAAAAATTAGATTCTTTCAATTTGGAGTTGCAGGGAAAAGACAAAAATAGAGCTGAAATGATAAGCTCTGTAAACGCATTGAAAGCAAAATTGACTTTGTTGATATCACATCTGTATCAAGCCTCTCATGCACTTCCCATATATGAGGAAAATGCTAGGTAACAACGAATTAAACGTGTCATTATTTATTGAGACCCTGCAAGTGCTTCAAAAACAGTTTGAAGAGAGATTTCTGCAGTTTACAAATATCGAGCCAATTGTCTCCTTCTGTATCAATCCTTTTACTTGCCAAATAAATGGAATAGAACTAACCGCATGTATTGCAGACCTTGTTTAGGGGAAAGCAGAAGAACTAGGGTTAGAAATTTTGAACCTTAAGAACGATATTTTGCAAAAATCCTTAATATCAGAGGACTTATGGAACTTAGTCGACAAAGAAAGGTTCCCATTTTTTAAAAAGGCGGCATATAAAATCAAATCGTTTTTCAGGTCAACGTATTTATGCGAATCTTTGTTTTCAAACATGAATTTAATAAAATCATGATATAGATCTCGACTTACCGATGAGCATCTTAATACTTGTTTGCTAACAGGGTTGTCGTCATACTCTCCTAATTACGAGGCACTGGCCAATGAAATGCAATGCCAAAGATCACACTGACAGATTGGTTTTTTTAATGCTTTCTTCTATGTTTTTTTAAATGATTTTATTATATGTGTGTTTTTTATTTACTTTGTATTACGTTTTGTATATATATTTCTTTGTGTGTATATAATTTGTACAATAAATTTATTATTTTAAAATTATTTTTGTTTATTATTTTTTATTCTTGTTCAATAATAAATATTCTTAGAAATAGCTGGTGCCCGCTGCCCTACTGATATTTTAGAATGCGCCCTAGGGTATAAAAAGGTTGGGAACCCCTGGCCTAATGAGAAAGGAGAAAAAGTCTTAATTCTGAATTAAATCCAACTAAGTTTGTGGTTATCTGATCTTTCTTGGGATAAATTCAAACTGGCTGAAGTTCACACCAAAAGCATTTCCCCTCATACCTTTCTGTAAGAGCCCCCCATTATCTGAACATTTTTGCTCCTCCAGCTCAGTATTTTTGACTTAATAAAACTAACTTATCTAAAACTCTCTTCTTTCATTTATATTTCTTTCATCAAATGAAGTTTGAAAGACCATTGTTAAAGAACAAAGTAGGTCTTGGTTGTAAGTCGTCCAAATTCTTAATTTTTTAAAATGGTAGTAGTTTAGGGGAGTCCTTCAATCCCCCCACATTTCTGCTGCTGCTCAGAGGACTGGGCCTCCCACCTTGGAAGCCCCTCGCTCGCTCATTCACTAAATCTCTCTGTGATCAGGGTGTGACTCCATCCAGGGGGCAAAGACCCAGCCACACACGGGGGGCTGCAGCACACACTGTGTGCCCCAGACACGAACACACCGATGCCTGTGCATCCAACATCCACTGCTCTGCTGGCTCAAAGGCAGAGGAGGAAGCGACACAGTTAACTGACATCCTGGAACTCTGAGAATGACAGCAGCTACTTCCTATGAACACGGCTTATGCTGGAAACATCCATGGCCCCTTGTACGCTGGACCCCCAAATAGGCTGTCCTATGGTTGGGGACGCCACCAGAGCATAGTTCTGCCCCTGGCTGGGATGTGAACCTGTTACAATCATTCTCTGAAAGTAGACACAGCTGCACAGACACCGATCTGCCCCCATCCGGTCCCAGTGTCCTGAAGCTCTGCTGCACGGCAGCCCTACGGGGTCCCTGCCGCTCCACGTGGGCTGGCCCATCACAGCCGCCGGGTGTTCTGCTCATTCTGCTGCCAGAACGACATTCATGCCAGTGAAATAGAAGGACCTGCCCGGGGCTTCTGGTCACTTAGCTGTGATTATCATTGTAGCTCAGCGTTCCTTCACAAACCTCCTCCTTCTTTCTTTCCACCAATAACTACTCCACGAACTGTCAGCTTTCAACAAAAATGAAGCGTCCAGGGCAGTTTATGATAAAAAGTAAAATAAGATCGCGCTTTAGAGTATGTGTTCTTTATTCACAGGACTAGATCTGTCTATGGAAATTTGAAATCTCAGACTCTTGCTCGTTTTTTTATATGTTAATACATCAAATGGGCTCCATTTAACACATATATGGTATCAGCCAGCAGATCAAGGTTGCTATCGCCTGTAATTCAATATTCCTTCATTTCTTTTGCTTTCTTTTTTTTTACATTTAATGAAATCCCCTCATTTCTAACCATTTTAAATCTCATGATTTCAGTACATGCACACAATTTGTTCAAACCTATTCCCCAGCTTATAACTACCGATTATGATTCTTCAAACTAGTCTGCTGGTTTGATTTTGATAATGTGCTATGTTAAGAAACTTATTCATGAAAGCGATTGTGACATTATGCAGGAAGCAAAAGGCAAAGGGGAATACACAGCGTATTTCTCGCCCGAAATTATTCTCTGGTTTAAGAAAATATTTCCTCAAAATAATGTTATTTAATCTTAGCTAATTTAGATCACATCCACCATCACTTTACCTAAGGCCAAGAAAAAGAGTAATATCTTAATTGGAACTTGGGAGTCAAAGTTCTCCAAGCTTTGTAATGAAGCCACTTGTCTAGACCACTTGGCTGGATGTCTGCCCTCTGCCTCAAAATCACTAAGCACAGGAGAGCTGTCCTGGGCACTCAACTTGGCAGTGATAAATAACACATTAGAAATAAACATGGGTGCCTCAAACCCCATAAACGTATAAAAGGACCTCGGTTTCGCTTGTGTGAATAAGCTGGGGCAGTTAGGACCGGAAGCACGGCAAGTGTAAGGAGTAGTGTTATTATACCTGTTTTCACATTAATACTTGAAGAAAGAGGGAGGAAAGATCTGATGTTACTAAACTCATCATCAGACCCTCCCTTCTTGCCGATCTTCACACAAAATCACAAAGCTAGACGTGACTTTTCTTTAAAATGTTCAACAGTTGGCAGACTGAGAACCATGAGCTTGGAGCTGAGGGCTTGGCGAGCATGAAGGGAGAGAGAAGTTAGCATGACGTCCCCAAAGCTCCACCCTTCTCATCAGGCAGAGAGAGCTGTTCATGGTGCTGTCATCCCTAGTGACATCACTCCACTAGAGTGAGGTCATATTGAGGGTACCAGGGGATGTGGACCCACAGTCTAAGATCTCAAGGAGATAGCAACCTGTTGGAAATGCAAGAATGTCATTCAGGGACAGTTAGGGACAATGCAAGACAGAACAGACAGTCTGTCCCGCTCAACAGTGAATTCTCATTCAGCGAGTCTTGTCCTCTCTGTATCTGTTGTTGTGTCTGCTTTGCTAGACCCAAAGCCACAACCTCATTCTGAGACCTTAGATCGCCTTTGGGATGATGTAACCGGCTAACTCGCGTCCTGCTATCCATATCAATTCCTTCGAATGCTTTCTCCACACACCCGCCACAGGGATATCTCCAAACAAAAACAAGAACCTGACCATCTCTTGCTTACAACCCTCCAGTGGCCTCACCCCAGGCCCAGGACACTCTCTCTGCTCCGTTTACCAACTAGACACCTGCAGCCCTTTCTGATCTGACCGCTTCTGTCCTCCCCACACTTGTGCACTGGCAGTTCTAGCCATCCCTATAGACAAATCCACAGGTACACTTACAAGGAAACACACAGTCACACATTATTTTCAATCTTCCTGTAGCTTGAGTCTGTTTAGAAAATCCTTTGATCTCTTTGTATCTTTTAATAAGGCCTGAGGACATGTTTAATAATATCAATGGTGCTTTCATGGAACCAGGATAACATATCTAAGTTCTGGTTATTGGAAAGCAAATTCTGGCACTTCTTTGTCAAATGTCCCTCACCCACCCTCTGCTACTGCCTAGTGGGAGCACATGTATTTTAAAGCCAGGTTGTCACATTTTGTGGCAGCTGCATTTCTCTACGACTCCTCCCCAGCTCTTAGGCTGATGACGAAAACAAGTTTGCCCACAGCAAAGGAAGATACAGAATGACGGTCACTGTCCTATGTGTTCATTAGAATCTAGTGATTCGACTTCTAAGAGAGAGCGTAACAGAAAGCTACAGAGTAAGACTAGAGTCCACGACTTCACATATGAAGCGGAGCCCTTGGGCAAGTCATTTGAGTTCTACGATGCTCAGGTGTCTTCAGGTGTACTGCAAGCATGGATACTGTCAGCTTTGTGTAGTCCACAAGTTTATCATGGAAATAAAACAAAAGCAAAGATAGGGAAGTGCTTTCCTAACTTTAAAACACTGTGCAACATGAGTCACCTCCTTTCCCATGAAGCCACGCCATTAGAACTGCGACAGCGACCATCGTGCATGCCAGTCTATAAGGAAGACGTGGAAGACTCCCTGATGGGGTTAGCACGCGTGGTGCCTTATGTTGTAATTTCCAGTTTTTCCTTTCCAGAATAGTAATAAGAATTTTCTTCTGATTATGAACTAAATCTGTCTTCCTGAATAGTAATTGAATACCACATTTTCTTCAGAGAGATCCAACTTGTCTTTTCAGGAATTAAAAATAGTCACAATTCACTTATTGTTACAATAACTTGATGCCAGAGAGCTTTTGAGAAGAACACAGTGCCATTATTGTCTTTTCCTGTAAGAACTACTTCCCTTACAGGTTAGAGAGCTGACATACTCAACTAAAAGCACCTTCTCTGGAGAGTTGTCCTTTATATATGAATTGATAACATTTAAAAAGTAGAGAAGTTCGTATTTCTTCATATCTCTGAGATTTAACCACTACTGGTTACTAAAATTGACATGTGTCCAGGGATACTAAGAATCTTAATATAACTGAAACTTTAAAAGAATTAAAATAATGAGTTAAATGCACCTAAAATTCCAATAACAACAGAAATGATCATTATAATATCCATTCAATTTTTCACAAGGATCAAAGCTATTACATGCATTGCATTCATATTATCCAAAATAGTTGAGGCACTATTCAGTTTCTCTTTCCCAATTTAGCATATTTTATAGTTTCTACTCTAAAGCCAAGTCATAAAATGTTCTTTTCAGTTCCACTTGAAGTCAGCTCTTACGTCATGAACGGGAAGGGCAGCTACATGGTGTTCACACGTGCAGAATAGCTTTTAGAAGAAGCTATTGTGTGGGTCCAGGTGGAGGCCAAAGATTCAGTTTCTGGTTTCTTTCAACCAGGCTGTGGGAGAGTCTGTTCACACACCGGAAAATGCCTAACAAACTGTGGCTTTAGCAGGAAGATACGTGACTGATATGATCTAAGGGGTAGCTACAGGGCTGCCACAAAACCTGAGCAAACATGATTTAGTGTTATTTTAATATTAAAAATAAGACTTACATGAAGATCAAAAAATTCATTTATGAGAATAAATAAATCCACGAGTGTAATGTGACAGTTGTGTGACAGTGTAGAGGTAGCTATGTAGATGACTGGAGGTCTTCCTGGGTGACCGATGCTGTCAAAAATGTAACTTACACTAATGCTATGTTCAATGAAAGCATACAGTAATCAATTTTTCTGCATTGTGCTACTAAGTGGAGTATTCTGAACTCTAGTTGTGGATAGGTAGCATCTCTGTATGCATTTAAAACAAAATTCAAGCAGGCTTCATTATAAGATAGAAGACAGTTACTCAAGAATAATATACAAAAGCACTTGTGAAACAAAAATAGTCCAGTGTCTGGTCCATCAGACATCGGGAACCCCTACCACTAAGCCCAATTCCACTTACCGAAAACAGAGTCCCTGGAGTCTATTTTTTTTTTTTTTTTTTAAGTCTAAGGTGACATGCCGTTCCATCACCACCAATTGCTATATTAGGACAGACTAGTTGATCGATGTCCTTTGTGAACACACACGTGTGTGCACGTGCACACACACACACACATACAGTCCTCAGGTGATAGGCCAGCAGGAGCAGAAACACAGCTGTCTTGGAGGACAAATCCAGGTGGGACACAGGAGAGAGGCCTTAAAACCCCATGAAGACCTAGAAGCTGCTAAGTGTGTGAGATACGGGAGGGAAGGGCAAGTGTTCCTTCTTTGTGAACCAATATAGGCTTGTATATAGAAACTGAATGATTCTGGCTTCAGTCCTATGATGCTGTAGAACTGGAGACAGAGAGTAAGGCACTGGTCCCGAATACAAAAACAGGTGAGCTGAAATTAAGGGGATGGTTATATTATTGAGCTTCTGATCCCAAGGTATTGCTACCAGTGACATTGATTTATATTAAGCAGTAGCCTTCAGCCTCTATATGAATTCAAATAAATAATACATACTAGATTATTTAGTCATTCAGACATCTATCATGTATCTGGTAAAATTCCAATAAAATAAGCATTGATATGGGTTACAGTTTTTGAATCAATTGGTAGTTGGAATACATAATTGATTAGTTGAAGCCAGGACACATCTTCATTTTACCACTCTCATTACTGCCCACCTCAGTGTAAGACTATTTTTGTAATAAAATTTACCTATGTTTTCAAACAATTTTGGATTTCAGGACTGAGAGATTTTATTGTAAATAAAAGGGATCAAGAAAAAAATAAAGTAAGATTTTAAGAATAAGTTTATGTGAGTGCCTATGAGACAGACTCTGAATTGCAGTCTATCCATCTAATTAGTTACATTAAGAATGTTTTCCTTTAAACGTTGTAAACATTTATCCATTAAAGCTCTTGCATTACTTTGAGAATTTTAGTTGTCGAACAACAAATAGGGAGAGAATGAACTCACAATTAATGTGTGCCCTTTTCTTTTAATAAAAAACATACTCTTTCATTATCCTACTTACAAATGATTCCATAGGAAGTGTTTCTTTCTGTTGTTTACAGTGATGTCACCGCAGTTGGCATTCAACTACTTTAAATTTTTAGTAAGTTCATAACCAGCCTGGGCACTTATAATGTGTGCATGTGTGGAGGCCTATGCTACCAGATCTGGCTGTTTTGAAATCAGAGGACCCTAGAGATACAAGTTTTCTAAAAACCAAATAAACAGATGATCTGTTTCAGTGTGTAGAAAGTTTCATAGTATACAAAGGTGCTCTGAGTTAGCAGCTTTTTCACCAATGGGAAGGAGAAAAGAGGAAGATCAGCCAATTGATAAGCTGTTACCATAGTAGCAATGTCAGGACTATGAAACACAGACCTTTAAAAATGAGTTTTTTAATGTGTATCTTCCTTGGTTATTAACAGAGTAGTCCCCCGTGCCAACCAAACTCCAGTACCAAGGCCTCCGACTGAAGCCCTGCACACCGACTCGCATCTCAGGGAACAACTGGCATGCAGTAGAGAGAAGTGCAGTTCAGTAGCGTGAACAGGGCACTGCACAGACAAAGCTCAGCATTAAAGATGTATTTTATTGTTTTCGAGAGAGAGAGACAGACAGAGAGAGTCAGAGAGAAGGGGGAGGGCCCAGAGCAGTCTGCATAGTTGACAGCATTAGTTTTCCATATAGTTTCACTCCACAGGTGGGCACAGGGCTGCGCAGGGCAGGAACTGGGCCGGGAGCCTCCCGCACAGGCCCCGGCAAGAACTGAGCTGGAGGCACACCCCAGCTCAGCATATGGGTCCGCATGGGCCGGGGCCAGGATTTGATCCTTGGGCTCCAGGGCTGGAAAGCAAGCGCTTGACCCACTGAGCCATCCCAGCTTCCCCCAACTTGGTATCAGCCAGTGGCTTTTACATGACTGCTCCTTGGCAGTAGTCACCTCAGTCTCAGCACCGTTGTTTCTGCATTGACTGTAGGACCTGTTTCTCCAGCTCGACCGTAAGGCCCCTGAGAGAAGGGCCTCTTCTGAACTGCAGGCTGCGATGGAGAGAATGTGTACTTCCTACAAGTTTGCTGAAGGAAACCGATGGATGATTGAGGACGCCTGAGTGAAGTTCAAGCTTAAATGGACACGGAAATATGAAACCGCTAGGGCAGGAACATGGACTGTAAAGTGCAAGTGACCTGCCACAAAGACTCCCAACTGTGTGCTCCACATGACCAGTCGTATTTCATTGAGAATCTCCTTTTCTACGATTCCAAAGAAGGACCCAAGTCACCACCAGTGTGGGCCCAGAAAACACAAATCTATCCAAAAGGAAGGGACAGTTTTTTGTTGGTTTGTTGTGTGTCTGTCTTAACATAAGTGACACTTACCTTTTTCTTTCTGACTGCCACTTCTCATTTCATGATATTAGAAATGTTTCATGTGGAAATACCCCTGGTTGTAACTTAATGACTAAAAATTACATTAAGATGTCAATATAAATAGTATTAGAAGCTTCCTAAAAGAATCAATTTAATATCAGAGCTGGGAACATGAGGCCATGTATCCTTATAAGGAAAGGGTAGGAGAAAGAGAAATCTTTTACACACTTGCTCATGATGTCATTTAAAATAGGCAAATATTATACATAATCTAAATGTGCATCAACAAAGAACAGATAAACAAAACGCAGTATACCTGTGTAGTAGAATATTATCTGGCCATAGAAAGGAACAAAGTACTGATACAGGTAACAAACATGGATGAGCTTTGAGACCTTATGCTAAGTGTTTCCATTTATATAAAATATTCCAAATAGGCAAATCCACAGGGACAGGAAGTAGGTTAATAGCAGCCAGAGACGGAAGAAGAGTGGAGTAGGAGAGGGATTGAGGGAGGTACAGGTTTCCTTTTCAAGATGATGAGTATTCTAAAATTAGATGGTAGTGATGGTTGCACAACTCTATGAATAGACGCAATACTACTGAATTGTAAATTAAAAAATATATATGTTTTATCATGAAAAATTTTAAATATATACATTAGAATATATAATGACCCCTGGTATCCTTTATCCAACTAAAACATGCATATCAACATTTTGACAGTCTTACTGTGTAGTAGATAATATTAAGAGATTATCATTAACTGTGTTAGGTATGTTAGGTATGATAATGTATGATCACATGTATATATAATACATATATTAATAATAATAATAAAGAATTTATGCCTAGTGGTAAGAGCACATTATGCTTTAGATGTTTACACATTGTTGTTACATGATAATAAAAAGTAATAGTGGATTAGGAAAAAGTAAAAGGAGTAGTTGGCCAGTTGAAAGTGATTTCCCAGGTAAAATTTGTTTACATTTTATTTAAAAATATTTCTCTTGGGGAAGCTGTGATGGCTCAGCGGGTTAAGCGCTCGCTTTGCAGCCCCGGAGCCCGAGGATCAAATCCCGGCCCCAGCCCAAGCTGACCCACATGCTGAACTGGGGTGTACCCCCAGCTCAGTTCTTGCCGGGGCCTATGCGGGAGGCTCCCGGCCCAGTTCCTGCCCTGCGCAGCCCTGTGCCCACCTGTGGAGTGAAACTATATGGAAAACTAATGCTGTCAACTATGGAGACTGCTCTGGGCCCTCCCCCTTCTCTCTGTCTCTCTCTCTGTCTGTCTCTCTGTCAAAAAAACAATAAAAATAAACGTTAAAAAAAACCCATTTCTCTCTTAATCAATATTAGAAGAAATTATTCTGGAGCTTCTACAGACACTGAGTCACAGTGCAAGGAGCAAACATGAGTACCTACATCTGTATATAGTTACCAGTATTAAACGGAAATAAATCGGTCAACAGCATTACTGGGGAGGTCACTGGTTCTGCTAACATTCCACTTGTTTGTGCCTAGTCTTACACATTGAACTAAATACAGAGCAGCCAGATTTCCTCTTTTTCTCATCTGATAGCCTGGTGATTTTCTCTGCTGTCAGTTCTTATATAAACCATCACCAAAGCTCTATGTACACAATTATATGTCAGTATACAAATGCCTCATTGACATACACTGGGATATTATAACTCCTTAAGAGCTACTGTAAGTTTGTAATGATATGGGACAACATGAAGCCCAAAAGCCAGAATATGACAGAGACTGACCTCCCCACCCAGGACAACAGAAACGAGAATGTGTGTCTCTCGGGTGCTCAAGGCTTGGAAAATGCTAGATCCTAAGATTTACTCTGGAATGTAATGATCCATAGTTAATCTAAAAACGTACAATCCACGGTCTCGATCTTACTTGGCAATTCATGACATAGCGGTGGGCCTCTTATTGCTGTTCAGCTATTTAAACTTGCTGATCTAATTAAAGACTCTTAAGTAGTAATCATGTGACTTCACTTTTAATAGCCTCACTAGCTACTCTGGGATCTCCTAAAATATCATTCATAATATGTATCTTACTAGAAATATCATCACATTTTGTTAAAGACTTCTTTATTTCTTTTGTTATATATTTTTTCTATATGACACATTATTTCTATACAGTTATAAACCCTTTATAAAGTTATGGGAGGGGTCATGATCGAACTATACTTTGTTCACTTATATGACATTAAAACAGATACAATATCATAATTAAAGGATGTCTATATAATAAAGCATATGATTTAATGCTGTTTATATCATATAACTGTTTAGAACAAGAAAGAAATGAGAAAAAATGGAAGCAGATAAAATTAATAGTTTACTAATAAAGCTCATGAAGGCTTTTAAACACTGACGCTAATAGTTATTATCAAAACCTCGGACTTACATAGAATACCGTCAAGCTGGAATTATTAAAATGTAGAGAGTGTGATGAAGTCTAGGATCAGGGGTTCCACTTAGTGACTGACCCGCCAGACATCCTTTGGGATGCGTACAAGCTAACAGCCTCTGTGCCCTGTGCAGGTATGCGCAGTCTCCTGCATTTGTAAAAGCCCCCAGGTCAGACAGGTAAGGACGCACCTTGATTGCAAACGGAGAACCCAGGTATGCTTGAATCTCCTACCTCCCTCACACTGCATGCTGTGTTTTGTTTGATGTTATGGGTACACAGAAAAAAAAAGGCCACATGCTTTACTTATCATCAGTTTAATAATAAATTTTGTTTTGACGGAGAAACATTCATGGAATGTGATTATTATACAAATGCAAGGAATCAAGGGTTTGGTGAAAATCATTGTTTACAATTAAGTTTCCATCCTTACTGTAAGTCTGTCACTGTATTAATGTGTGATTATTTTGGTCTTACAATATCATGATAGTTTTATATATATATATATACACACACACACACATACGTACATACATACATATACACACGCACATGCATATGTTGATCACATTCCTTTTTTTTTTGAAAGATAGAGTTTTAGGAGCTAAATGGGCAAGTGTACATTAAAAACAGCATTATCACCTACCCTGTCTGCCGTTTTATGCTTTAATAACCTCTATTTCTGATATTGTAATGTGACAGGCTGCACAGAAAGCTACCTCATGGTCTCTAAAGGAACTGGTCTTTCAAACACTTTTTTTCTGGCCTTCTTTTTAAAACAACGGACTAATGAATGCGATGAAGCGTAAGAAGTCTTCAGGAGCTAACTCTATAAAGGAGGCACAAGATGATGCAGTGTGACCTGCACTGTACGGGGACCGGCATGTGGCTGATCAGGCCTGTTGTTGCTAATGTCCGTCTCACTCAGCTCCCGGGGCTGAAACTCCATTGTGGCGACTGGACCTGCTGGAGTCACATCACGATTAGAACCGGAAGCTCCACAGCCCTGCATCTCAGCGAATTCAGCTGCTTCTCGCTCCAGCGGCACTTCAACCCTTATCTCTGGGCGCCAGGCCTACAGATAGAGGCTATCACAGCAGCTGCAATTCCCGGAATACTCCACTCTGTGACCCCAGTGAGATTAAATCCCTCCAGATAGCCTGAGTAAACGGTCCCTAACTTGTCCCTGTCACTCCCACTAATGCCTTTGTACCATGAAAGGGGCCGGCCAAGGTGTAAATATCTCCAAGTTATTAGCGGCGCTTTCTGCTCGCTCCCATCGGAGATTTGGGCATCGTGTTGGGAGAACAAGAGACTCAGAGGCAGCACTTTCTTCTCTTCTCGAGTGTTTTTTGCATTGTTGGTGGTGTCTGGATGTGACAAGTTATATTCGAAAGCTGTGCCTCTTCTCTGTCACATCTTTCTGGTGAGGTTCTTCCACCCAGCCCTGTGTACCCCACTGTCTCTCTCCAAGAAACACTCCATAGTTTGAGTGTCACAAATCTGGTTTATCTTGGACTGAATAGATTTCATGTCAAGAACAGGTGTATCTGAACATAAAAGGATCAAGGTATCAGTACGTTGGTTGGTTGTACTTGCCTACACATTTATTTAAAATAATCAAAACTGAAGCGCAAGCAAATACGGTTGTTCCACGCGTGTTGCTTGGGCCATACTTCAGGAGTTAGCTCTTAATCCCCATGATTCAGGTTGATTGGGTTGTGCACTCATATTCCTCACTGGGTAGGACTTCCTCGAGAGCAGAGGTGAAGCCACGACTGTCTGTCTCCTGCACTTGGCCTTATGCTGGGCACACGGTGGGTTCGTAGCAAATGACTGGTTGTGAAAGGACCAGAGAGGAATGCATCAAATGAACCAGGCTGCATGCAGAAGTGGGGGAAGACAGTGTGACGTGGGCATGCAGGATGGGGTAGGAACATGGAACTGCACGAGCAATGGCACTCAGTTCCCAAGGTCAGAATAAGCAGCGTGTCCGGACTCGGGACCACACAGGCCCTGCATGGGCAGAGCCATGTGCTGACGTGGGAGCCGACAAGCAGCCTGGGGCCTCTGTGAGTCCAACTGTGGACAGAAACTCAGGCGGGTCATTCAGGACAGAAGAGGTGATGAAATGACACGAAAGGCTGAGAAAAATAAGGCCCACAATTCTTGTCTGACAGCATTTTAGGCAACAGACTCATTTTTATGTGTATGTATCTTGTCTCCTCTACTTGACCTGTAACAATTTGAGAGACAAATGCCCTTCTTTTGAAGGACTTTATAATAGGGTGTTTCTCGTGTGATGGGAACATTGACGCACAGGTACTACTTACCATGGTGGTATCTGAACCACCTCACTCTCCTGCTAACATTCTTTTCATTTCCATTATTACTTTTAACTCACTTTTGAAAATATGGTAGTAAAATTCAACATTTTACAATACATGTTAGCCGTAATTGAAGCTATGCCTGAAATGAACTAGGAAAAATTAGGAGAGAAATGTTAATCCTTTAAATGTATTTTACAAGTTTTCTATTGGAAGAAATATTATGAAGTCTTTTATCTCGTATTAAGTTCAGATTTTTACTTGTGAATATTTGTATGTGTGTGGGGGTTAGATTAAAAACTATTTACTGAGGACTGTGTGAACCAGGCACACTGTTAGGCACTTGGGCAATTTTCATTCTAGTGGAGGGCGAGTGGGATGGAAGGGGGTCACAGTCACATGTTTCATTGTCCAATGACATCTGATAATAGAAAAATTAGACAGATGATGGATGGACAGATAGACAGACACTATGAAGAAAAACAAAGGAGACCAGAGTGGGAAGATGGGGTCACTGAGCACTGAGGAGAGTCTCTTTGCTGAGGTGGCTTTAAAATTACTACAAGTGAACTATACCTGCCTATGAATTTAACTTCTCTAGAGTTAGGTCTGGTCAAGAAGATATTTTAAAATAAGTAGGGTCCTGATCACAAAGGTGTCATTTCAGAGACAGATTGGTCCTCACAAGACCCAGTCACCTCTAGGACTTTCCTTAAAAATCAACAAGAGAACATTTGTGAAATTCAGGGTTTTCTTCTTTATGGCTCTTTGCGGGAAGGGCCCTAGCGTAGAGGTAAACGGAGGTTTCTAGATGATTAGTGTGATCCAGTCAACCTTGAACTTAGTATGGAGAACACCATATATTTTTATAAGTTATTTTATTTAAGAAAACATTTAAAACTGAATAATATTGACTGTATTTGTGTGTGTGAAGATGTGGATTATTTTATTATAATTTAAAATATGATTGACAGTTCAGCAGTTACCATCTTACAAGCTATTTATTTGAAAAGCGAAAAGATAATGTAATACATTTCAATAATTTAGCTTCTGCAGATTAACTCACATTTCTGTGCACTGATTCAGACGCCTGCCCTCAATAAGTGTACTTACTCAATTTGCATTTGTTTTCGAAGGCTCTTGTCAATTCAAAGGGTATAATGACGCAAGCTAAACATCTAGGACAATTTCCAATGGACAGGACATGGCGGTGTGGGGTCAGACAGATTGTGTGTCCTGCCACTGTAGACTCCAAATAGCTCTGAGACTTTTCAATGGAGTCCAAAGTCCTCACCGATCACTTCTGGCCATGAGCAGGATGTTTTTGAAAAATATTTCTAGTGACCTTGACCTTTTTTAGGGCATTTAAGATTATTCTAAGATATGTCAAAAATATTTGGGTTTTGGTCTGTGTGACCCGTTTTGTTAAACCAGTAGTTTCCTTGTAACTTCAATTTCACACTGCAATAGGTTAAAACTTTGTTGTTGTTGTTGAAAGTTAAGTTTTTGATGGAAACACATTCGTTCTGGAGAAATCGTCCTTCAGGACCAAGAAATGTGTAACACCAATGACTCTTGGCATTTCTAATGTCTTTCATTATGATTAAAGCAGGAAAAATGACATTGCATTTTATTCAAATGTTTAACTAAAGTATAACACATATATTTTTTAAATCCTTCAAACTTAAAGTTGCAAATACAATACAAAGAACTATTTTTGTGAGAAAGTGGCTACATGATGCCTTACCATACCCCAAAATTTGGATGCTGATTTTCTACAAACAAGACATTTTCCTACCTAATCACAGTCCATTCACCCAAATCAGGAATTAACATAGAAACACTCTAATCACTTAATCTTCAGGTCCCATTTAATCTGTCCCAATTATGTTCTTTATACTAAAAGAAAGCAGCTATGAATCATGCACTGCATTTAGTTGTCACATCGCTTTAGAAATTAAGTCTGGAACAGTTTTGCAGTTTTCTGTGACTATTATAACCTTGACATTTTTGAAGATTACAGGACAGTCACTTTACAGAACACTTGTCATTTGGATTTATCTGCTATTTCTTTGTGATTCTGATTATGCATCTGAGGCAGGAATATCCCAGCAGGATCCTGGCCTCTCCCCACTGCATGCTATCGGGAGGCACTCTGGCCTCATTTCCCCATAACCCAGGAAGTTCATGGGATCACTTTTGTACAGCAACATCTGCCAAACTTTGTCGTTGCAAAGATGTCCTTTATGGTATTTGGGGGGAGGTACTTTGAATATAAGCAATGTTTATATTCTGTTCTTTATTAACCTCCCAGTGTATTCAGTATGGACTTGTGGATTCCTCTTGTATCTTATGGGTTGTATTCAGTTACTATCATTATTTTGAGGCTTTGTGCTGTCCCAGGATCGGTCATGTGGAGCCCTTACAATCTGGTTCCTGTGTCCTTTCTCACTGTCTCCATTGTGTCAAAGGGCAAGTGTCTCCTTGTCTTCTGACACAATAAGATGAGCCAGGCACATCTTTTTTGTATGTCCCAGTCCTGGAATCAGTCCTTGTTACTTCTAGTATAAAATGATACTTAGAAACCCAGATTTAGGAGGGAGGCATGCTTATGGCTACTGAGGTATCATTGTTTCTAGACCCCCTCAGTAGACTGAGCTATAAAATAGATGTGTGTGTGTTATATTCATACACATACATATGTACACACATACATGCACACATCATATTTTAATTCTATATTTCTATATCTATGTATTTATATTAAAAAATCATAAATTCGCATCAGTAACCCAAATTACGATCCAAATCCATTAGGATTTACTTTCAGGTTCTTTCCCTACTTGCAAGTCATCCTCTGAGGGAGAGAAACTGGCTACCATTATTCGTAAAGAGCCGAGTGTCTGATCAGTCTCCTGCCAGGCCCCGCCCCCAGGAGGCAGGCCCCGCCTTCCATGTCAGACTGTCTCTCCTCAGAACGGCACTTCTCAAACCTGGTGGCTCTCAAATCCTTCATTATGTCAACCAGCTCCTACAGGGATGCCCTGGTCCCCTCCATGCAGGGCCCTGCACCGTCACTGGGGTGCCACAGTGTGCAGATGCACCTGCCACCTGTCCAGGCTTCAGGCAGCCCCTGGGTCACCCATATCCACCGGTACTCCCTGTCTCCGTCTGGGCCCCAGAACCCTGCTCTGGGACACATGGCTTTTCCCCGCGCCCCGACTGCATGTGCCCACCTTGCCTTCTCTCTGGCTTTGAACTGAATTGCTCAGAAAGGAAAGGGAGAGAGGAAGACTAAAGGAAAAGTGTAAGTGTACACTCAATGCGACATTTAAGTGAATGACCATGAGGGGTGCGCATTTAGGTACCGACCCAACTGATTTGATTAATTACTTCTAATGTAAATATATAGTGATGCAATGAGGTATGCCTGGAACCTATATAATTTTTACTGACCAATGTAACCCTAATAAATTTAACAATTAAAAATATACATAACATACATACACAAAGAAAATAACTCAAGTGAAGTGACAATTATATAAACAGAAATTTGTGCTCTGGTTAAATGTGTACACAGGTAAGCAATAAAAACTAACGGCATAAAACAACCAATAATTTCTCCTCTATCCAGCTATGTTTCTTAAGGCATTTATTATAAACAATGTTTCACAATTAGTAATCTTAAAATATAAGGGAAATAAAGTACTACTGAAAATAAAGAAACTCAAGTATATAAATATTTTTTCAGATGTCTCATGTTGCCTTCTGGAGATTAAATTCACAATTCTGGCAAAATATTAAAAAATATTTATATACATTTATTTTCTCTGAAAGATTCATGCCTTCTCCAATATAGCTAGTTGGGAAGGTGGTTGTTGGTCTTCTTACCCATAGAGTGCAATCTTTGGAAGAAGTAGAAAGCATGGCCCACTGTCGAGGAAGAACGTGAGAGATCGGAGCCATCGATCGAGCCATTTCTCATCACCCTTGGCCATTGGCATTATAGGGTCCAGAAGTTCAAATACTTGAATACATATAAATTAAAGAAGCTAAGAACACAGAATTGCTTCCCTAATCCTCCTTTTCATGGAAGGACCAAGATCTATTCACAGCACTGTGTCCAAGACTCATCGGGGGTGGGGGGTGGGGGTGGGGTGGGGGGAGGTGTCTACCGCCGTCTGTAAACTCGCTAATTCCTCTGCAGCTCAGACAGTGTTGCCATTGTCACAGAAGGAAACTGGGGCTGAGGAGGGGGCCGACCCTGAGCAAGAGCAGCTCCCGGCCTGTTGGAAAAGCAGGGGCAACGTGCATAGCCCACACGCGGACCCAGGGAGCACGTCTGTGCCTCACGCTTTCTGTATTGAAAGCAAGATGGCTTTTGGAAGGTAGTCTCACTTTCCATTGACAACGACATAAAAAAAATTCACTGAAAGATTTTTCTTGGCAAAATTTGCCTTCCTTTTGGCCCCAGCCTTATTTATATTTGGAATCCTACCGTGTGCCAGGAAAATCACAGGTAACTCTCAGCAGGTAATTTACTTAAAAAAACAAAAGTGACTCCTCACATTTAGCTGTAGGTCATCCATTTCCACCTGCTTCAACTGGATTTCTAAATTAAGGAGAACAACCAAATGGGATTGTGCTGCACTCTGAAGACATAGTAACTCCACCGACAGCACCAGCACTTCCTGGCTCTGATGATAACGCAGCAGAGACTCCCGGCGGGAAGAAAGGCTTCCCACGACTACACAATAAGGCGTTGCCTAGACATCGACTTTTCTAATCACAGAGGCAGCAATAACCACCCGAGTGCCGGACAGAGACGTCACGTCGCACACCCTGTCACAGGACACACAGCTCGTGCGTAACAGGCAGGTGAGCCAGCACCTCTAAGAGCTCAGGGGGAGCAGTGGGCCCCGATGGAAGTCACGCCCATGGCCTGCTTAGCAAACGCAGCAAGCCCAGATCCCGCCTCCCCTGTGCTGGTCACATTGATTTTCCAGAATGAACTCTGTCTTGTACTGTTTTGCCAGACCTCTGTGGGACGTCATTATGGAGCTATGTGTTTAAACAGTATTTTCTACATAGAATACTTGCTTACCTGTCGCCAGCCGGCTTGGCTATAACATAGGCAGCCTCTGTATGAGCTAGCGGTTCAAATTTTTGGCAGGGTTGTTGTGTGGTTTGCGTCTGATTAATGTAAAAAGAAAAGTCTCCTGTATCGTCAACAGAGAACACATTTACTACTAGTTCACTGTTGACTTTATTGTTGGGCTTGCTAGCATCTTTACACATGGCACCAGAGAGCAGAAGGAAGATTAGAGTATCTACAATTAGAGTACCTACGATTAGAGTACCTACGATTAGAGTGACATTTGACCATTTTTCTTATGCAGATCACAGCAGAAAACATTTTAAGCAGGAATGACTGAGAGCTCTTGCCTCTCTTCACTTGAGATGCTGGGACATATCCAAGGTGAGCTTCCATTCCCCACGACCTTCTAGAGCAAGCCAACTGCTAGGCCAGCAGGCCACAGGCTTTCCTACAAATGCAGGTTGAGTAGATAGCAGGTAAACAGGGCGCTATGTGTCGCCTTAAAATAGCACATACCGCCAAGCTCCCGAAACTCTTAAAGGCAGCTGACTGTCTTCACCAAAGCCACACAGTTTTCTACTTTGTAGCTTCAGCTTCTTTGTTGGTTCCACCAGGCGCAGCATCTGAGTACTGGAAGCCCAGCCCCTCCCACCCACAGGTGACACTGAAGACCCTCTCCTACCACATCCCTTCACGGGGAGCCAGGCTGCCTTCACATCCCTGCCCCTTGGAATGCGGATTTAGGATGTCACTCTACGCCCAGATCCTTCACAGACGTTTTAAATCATTAGAAACGAATCCCTCGTAGTGAGCCAGCATCAGCCATCTGGTAATTTAAATGTGTTCCTCTCAGATCTGTCGGCCGGAATCCGAGAGACTGACTTCAGGCATTTTCTGCATGGTAGCAGCATAATGCTCTACACCGTGACTCCTTCTCTCTCTCTCTCTCACCTTTCCTCAAACAGTAAAATAAAAATAAAAAGAAGTGCCCATCACTGTCATTCAATATATAAATAAACTGAAAGGGGAGGTAATTTCTTTTTCTTTTTTAAAGACTTATTTTATTTTTTGAGCGAAGGAGTATGTGTTGGGGGAGGCCACAGAGCAGCCTCCACAGTTGTACATCAGTAGTTGTGACATAGTTTCACTCCACACAGGTAGACGTGGGGCCACGTGGGGCAGGAACGGAACCGGGGGCCTCCCATGTGGGAGGCGAGAGCCTTCGCTGCCATCCTGGTGGTTGGTTACCAGCTGCACCTCAGTGCAGCATATGGGCTTGACGGGCCGGCGCTGGGGTTGTAAGGCAAGCGTCCCAGGAAATCACTTCTTAGCTCTTTCAATATATAAAAAACGATTTAATAAGATTCAACATGGGTTTTTTGTTTGTTTTGTTTTTGTAAAGAAATAAAAGCAGCAAACCAAGATTAGAGGTTCTTAACTCGATAAAGGAAAGATGATCAAAAATTGGTTTATCGTATTTTCCGGCGTATAAGACGACCGGGCGTATAAGACGACCCCCTAATTTTACAGTTAAATCATAGGTTTGGGCCTATATTCGCTGTATAAGACTACAGCCTCGGAAGTGGGGGGTCGTCTTATACAGCGAATATAGGCCTAGACCTATGTTTTAACTGTAAAATTAGGGGGTCGTCTTATATGCCCGGTCATCTTATACGCCGGAAAATACGGTAATTTATAGAGAAATCCTAGATAGCTACATGTTACCATGTGAAGGGGAAAACAAATCACTATATTGACAAATAAATCACGTTTCACAGGAGATGACAATGGAAGCAGGGATGTCAGAAGGACGCAGAGGGGCAGGATCTCTGGAACCCACGGCACAACCGCAGGTGCTGCCCATCAGAAAACACTCACGAAACACATGGACCAAGCAGGCCCTTCTCTTCCTCACGTGCGTGTAGCTGCTAAAACCCCAGGAATTTCTCAATGAGAGTAGAAGGTGTTCCCACCAGGGCCCAGCACTGCAGGGCTGCAGTGGGGCCTCAGCTGAGTACAGACGGGCAGCATGTACGGACCAGAGGGGCAGGGACGAGGCCCCTCCACCCAGGGCTACAACGCACTCAAGTATTCTCGAAACGGCGAAGACCTTCGGTGGGATGGCCATCGAGAGTGTGGACGGGACAGCCAGGCCACCTGGGTCTGGCACTCAGCTCTCCACTTACAGGGCCCTCCCCCCAGCAGGGACGTGGGCACACCTACTTCACAGGCTTATAGGAGCAATAAATCAGTGAGTGGTGGCGAAGCATTAGAGACAAAATAAAATGAACAGTGGAACTAACGGAGGAGTCTATAAAAAGGAGCGGATATAAACCAGAACAGGAAATCAAGTGAAGAATGTCAAAGAGAAAGAACCACAACAAATTCTGCAATTACTAACAAACGTTCTTCATTATAACTAGGGGTGTGTGTTTCTTTGGTTTACAGAAAAAATGAAAGTCAGCTTCTCTGAGTAAACCAGAAAGGTGTAAATGTAAGACAAGCATATGAATCAAACGTGAACAGATTGAAATACGACAGGATCTTTAGTAATCGATATCGTTTATTGGCTTTAATGTTTGGAAGACAAGTGACTGGTAGAGGTTGAGGAATGTTAGAAAATAATTTCTTCCTCATGGGTCCAATCATATGACATATTTGCTAAGTGGTAATTAATGTTTTATTGGCTTTATGTTTTTTTTAAATCAACTTATTGGAAAAACATGGACAACTTTACTATAGTTACAGAACATAATACAAATCTCAGAAATCTTGTTAATATAACCGTAATGATATGGCTGACTCAATTTAGGAAATGGGGGAAATAAGAGAAGTAGTAGAAAATGTCCATAAATTAATTCTCTTCTCCAAGAAAACAATTAGCAGGTAGAAACTATCTCATTTTGTTGGGTGAATAAAGTATGCTAGTCAAAGGAAGAATGTACGTTATTGTTCCGTAGAAGAAATGAAAGCAACTATGATGTGGCTGAACTTGAAGAAAGTTCCAAGAAGGCAGAGACCATGTTCGCTTCCTGTCTGCAGCAGCTCCCAGCTCCCAGTCAGTGTGGCGGAGGAGGGCTGGACTGTGGGCACTGAGTGGGAGAAGAGGCGTGACTGAGAGCTACTAATGTTCAGGATGGGGAGAGAACGGGCATATGTGAAACCTGATAAGTCCGTGCACACATCACTCCTTGAGGGTAGTATTGCCCAGGAGAAATAAGTAAAAAAATGTTAGGAAGTGGATAAATCTGGGGGACAGAAATGTGGCATGAGAGGGTAGCTTTATCTTTTCACTTTTTTAGGAAAGTACACAAGCATGTATTATTGTACTTACATAAAAAGGGTATTTCAAATAGTAATACGGGGGAAGCCAGGATGGCTCAGAGGGTGAAGCGCTCGCTTTGCAGCCCTGGGGACCAAGGATCAAACCTGGCCCCAATCCTTGCAGATCCATATGCTGAACTGGGGTGTACTTCCCATGCAGGAGGCCCCCAGTTTGGTTCTTTGCCCTTGGTCTGGCCCCTGGCTCGAGGGGGTGAGCGTCCCATGCAGGAGGCCCCCAGCCCAGTTTCCGCCCTGCATGGCCCCTGCCCACCTGTGGAATAAAGCCATGTGGAAAACTGATGATGTACAACTATGGAGACTGCTCTGGGCCCTCCCCCTTCTCTGTCTCTCTCTGTCTCTGTCAAAAACAATAAAATAAATCCTTAAATAGTAATACGACCAAACATTTTAAACATTTCTATCTCATTAAAACCTTTTTTTTTTTTTTAAAGCATTTTGAATCACAGATTACCCTCATTTACTTCTTCATTGTCCTTATGAGGAGTTGATTATGAGGATTCTATCCAGTTTCCTCTAGAGCTCTGCACAAATCATAGGAGCTTTACACAAGATGGAATTCTGGCTGCACGTGAGTAGTGTTTACGAGTTCACCGACAGGACACTGCTAACATCCTCGTGCAGCCCCATACGGCCGCTCACCCACTTCGGTGTAGGTCCCGGAAGGGTGCTGAGGGCCCTCGCTTAAAAATAAACCATGGTGGGGAAGCCGGGAGGGCTCAGTGGGTTAAGCGCTCACTTTGCAGCCCCGGGGAACGAGGATTGAATCCCGGTCCTGGTCGTGCGGACCCATATGCTGAACTGGGAGCTCCCCCAGTTCAGTTCTCTCTTTGTCTCTGT
>PVKE010025682.1:0-22858 GCA_004027555.1 Craseonycteris thonglongyai | reverse complement strand
CCCCCCCCCCCCCCGGTCAGTGGTGTCCCACTTTACCAATGTTAAAATCTGGTCACCTTAGTATAGAGTAAAACAAGAGGTTCAAGGACACAACCCCAGAAAGCAATGATTTTCAGAGATGGACAAAGGAAGAATCGTGGCAAAGGCGAGCAAGAGACTGAACAGGCACAAGCAGAGGAGAAGAGAAAAGTCAGGAGACAATAGTCTCAGGAAATTTCCCTTTGAGAAATTAAGAATTTGAGAGAAACCAAGGAAACAGTTCACTTTCACAATGTAACAAAAGGAAGATCTGTGAAGAACTCTGTGAGGAAGCTGTCCTTGGAGAATTAGTAACTGAATGGTAAACATGTGTGTTTGTATAACACTGATTGTTAGATAGACTGTTTTTCAACTGCCACACATTTTATAAAAGTTACAGATCCGGTATGTTATATAGTTCAATTTTCTTTTAGTATTTTTTCCCGTTTTAAACCATGTACCATGTATCAGTTTCTATAACAATAATAGTCCCTTATTTTATAAACAAACTGTTTTAAAATTTTATTTGCTTTCAAGATTCTTTGTCTATAAGCAATTTATAGCTATAATTTTAACATATGCTATAAGATTTGCTTATTGGGGAAGCCGGGATGGCTCAGTGGGCTAAGCGCTCATTTTGCAGCCCTGGGGACCGAGGATTGAATCCCGGCCCCGGCCTGAATGAACCCATGTGCTGGGCTGGGGAGTGCCCCCAGTTTGGTTCTCACTGGGGTGATACCCTGGCCCAGTTCCTGCCCTGTGCAGCCCCTCGCCCACCTGTGGAAGGAAACTGTGGAAAACTAATGCTGTCAACTATGGAGACTGTTCTGGGCCCTCCCACTTCTCCCTATCTCTGTCTCTGTCTCTGTATCTCTCTCTCTCTCTCTGTCAAAAACAATAAAAATAAATCTTGAGAGTTTGTTTGGAGGTTCTAGCAGGGAAGCGCAGCTACTCATATACCCTTGACCAAAGAACGGTCCTCTCCTCTATCGGGGAAGGTCGTCCTCTTCAATGGAGTGCGCAGATTCGGGAGGGACACACATGGAGTGGTGAGGAAGGAAGGGGACACCCGCCTAGCCAGCCAGATCTGCCGAATCAACCCTGGGGATCAATGGGGTGACAGATGTTGCAGCCACATCACCCTCACATCCAAAAAAAAAAAAAAATCTTAAAAAAAAAGATTTGCTTATATATAAATGTTGTAAGCATATTTCAACATAATACTTAGATGCTAGAAGTATTTTAAATATCTCCTTAATATTACATTATATGGCAATATTACAATTTACTGTCCATTCTCTTGTTGCTTAATATTTGTACTGTTTCTAATTTTGCTAAATTGAATTTCTATATGCATAGTGAGTCTCACAGATCCTTCTAGAGTTAAAATAATCATTAAGGTTTTAAATAATTTTGAAATTTTAGTTCAACATTATAATACAGTAAATCAAAACCTAGGTCAAGTTTTAGTTCATTTATGTCTTTGATTTTAATGTCTCTTATAGTTGATATTATCCAGTACAAAAAAACTATGACATAAAATAGACACTTTGGGAGAGGTTTATTGTTAATAATAGTAAATGTAAATCCATATTTCAAAATCCATTTGTTAATTCTTTAAGTTTGTTGTCAACTTCCAGTAAGATCTCACTAAATCATCATTATTTTTTAAATCTTGTTTTCTGTTATATGCAGAGTTTATACTAGGAATAAAAGTTTTAGTCTTGCCTTTTTATTTTTTATTTGCTTGAGTTTATATCATAAGTGTCACCATTAGTCATGCTGTCTTTCTCTGTCTTTGTTATCCGCCACATCTATGGACAGGAATTTCTAGCTCCTTAACCACTTTATGAAGGTTTATTTAGTGATATGAACTATTCATATTCTTAAATGTGTGAGTGTAAACAACAATCCAATGTAACATGCTGTGTTATGGAACCCATTGTGGGAGGCACTGAACCCATGAGTGGTTCATGATTCCAGACTTATGAACCAAATAAGGGTACACAGATAATAGTAGAGCTTTCTTTCTTCCATTTTTATTCATACATAGATATAATAAAAAATTCTTATAATTTTTTCCTCTCCTTTTCAACTAAAGTCCTAATCCTGCTCCATGATCCAATTCAGTATCCCATATTGTATTGTCTCGCTTCCCCCCTTGAGTATGAGCACCCACTTTGAAAATGAGCACTCCAAAAGAGATCTCTTTTATTTATACTTTAACAAATTCTGTTGTTTTCTGTTGTATAGCACTTCTCTGGGAAACATGGGGGTAAAGACAGTTCTTTCTGGGGAAGCTGGGATGGCTCAGCAGGTTAAGCACTTGCTTTGAAGCCCCGGGGACCAAGGATCGAGTCCTGGCCCAAGCCCATGCAGACCCATATGCTGAACTGGGGTGTGGCCCCAGTTAAGTTCTTGCTGGGGCTTATGTGGGAGCCCCCGGCCCAGTTCCTGCCCTGCGCAGCCCCATGCCCACCTGTGGAGTGAAACTATATGGAAAATGAATGCTGTCAACTATGGAGACTGCTCTGGGCCCTCCCCCTTCTCTCTGTCTCTCTCTGTCTCTGTCTGTCAAAATCAATACAATAAATCTTTAAAAAAAGATAGTTCTTTCCACAGAGTAAGCAGAAAGTTTGACTAATAAGTAAATATTAATTATTAAATATGCTATTTTTCAAGAGATTTTTTTAAATAGTAGTAATCTAATCATTACTATATACAAATGTCTGACATATTAGTAACTTATAAACACATAATATAACACTTAGAACACATTGCTAAGTAGGAATCACTGGTACGTAACTGAGCTATAAAACTAAGAACCATTATTTTCAAGTTTATGAAAACTTGGTGAACTTGGTATAGTTACTAGATCTCACCTGAAAGCTAGACCAATTTTCTTTAACTTCTAGTTCTTATTCATTAATTTATTCAGTCATTCAAATAAATTTTAAGGAGTTCCTTCAATAACAATAAATAAAAGGTAATATATTGATTGATTGCCTTCTTTCAGTCCCTTTTTTAAGCACTTTAAATGTATTAACTCCTTTAGCTCTCTCAATAATCCTAAGGGAGATTTTCAAAGGCTTCATATATAATCTCTATTTGCCACAGATATTTTCATATAACCTTGAGTATGCTGACTCATAAGGCCTCAGTAACAAGAAAGTTAATATAATAATCTAGACCAGCTGCAAAGCTTTTTCTGCTATATAAGACCATATTCTAAACTGGCAGCCTCATGGATTAGCTGGCTAATGGTCTGAGCAACATGCCAAAATGTGGTAGTTGTTGCTGAGGCACAGAGGTTGAGTAATAATTTACCCAAAATCATACAGCTAGAAAGTCATGCTAAGCCACGGCAATAGAGAAAGAAAGAAACAGCCTGCTCATAAGTAACTCCCAGATATGTGAAATATACAAAGGAAGTATTGCTCTGCAGTGAGCTAAGTCTGTAATAGATGTAAATACAATGTACTTTAGAAGCACTTTTGAGATTGGCCTTTTTAGATTTTGGAGACAATAACTACTACATTTGAGAATGGTCAGTCTTGAACTACCTTCTGTAAGATATTTATTAATTACAAAGAGAAATATTAATAATAACATTACAGTAGAAAACTGTTGCAGGGAAGCTGGGATGGCTCAGTGGGTTAAGCATTCACTTTGCAGCTCTGAAGACTGAGGATCAAATCCTGGCTCTGGCCCATGTGGACCCACATGCTGAACTGGGGTGTGCCCCCAGGTCAGTTCTTGCCGGGACCTATGTGGGAGGCTCCCAGCCCAGTTCCTGCCCTGCGCAGCCCTGTGCCCACCTGTGGAGTGAAACTATATGGAAAACTAATGCTGTCAACTATGGAGACTGCTCTGGGCCCTCCCCGCTCTCTCTGTCAGTTTCTCTCTCTCTCTCTGTCAAAAAACAATAAAATAAATCTTTAAAAAAAACTGCTGCAGACTCATAACTAAATGATCAAGATGATTATTACTGGTAAAAATACATGTTGACATTATATAACCCCTGATAAGTTCCATTAAAGAGGGCACGTCATTTCTGTGTATTCTTAACTGGAAATGCATAATGTCAGTAAACTCATAAGAAAACAGCACACAAATCCATGTTGAGAAATGTTCAATAAAATGTACTACTCTTCAGTAGTATCTTCACTACTCTTTATTATTGTTCAAACATGTCAAGGTCATAAAACAGAGGGAAAGGGTCTGAGGACTTCTTTGAATTGGAGGACATGAAAGTTGTGAAAATTCAATTCAATATGGAATCCTGAATTGGGTCCTGGAGCAGGAATAGGAATTTAGTACAAAAGTTGGTAAAATTTAAATGAAGACTGTAGTTATATTAATAGCGTATCACTGACAATTTTCTAGCATTGAAAATTGTACTATGGTTATAAAAGGTGTTAACATTACAGGGAGCTTAATGAAGGGTATATGAGAACTCTCTGAACTATATTTAAAAAAAATATTTATTTTATTGTTTTGAACAGAGAGAGACAGAGACAGAGAAAGACAGAAAAACGGGAGAATCCAGAGTAGTCTCCATAGTTGTATGTCATCAGTTTTTGACATGGTTTCATTCCACACAGTTGGGTGTGGGCCATGCATGGTGGGAACCAGGCTGGGGGCCTCCTGCATGGGAGGCACGCCCTCTTGAGCCAGGGGCCAAACCGGGGTGCAAGAACTGAACTGAGGGCCTTCCGCATGGGAAGCATACCCCAGTTCAGCATATGGGTCCACACAGGCCAAAGCTGAGACTCAATCCTTGGACCCCAGAGCTGCAAAGTGAGCTCTTAACCTGCTGAGCCATCCTGGCTTCCATTCTGGCATTCTTTTTGCCATTTCTTTATGTGTAGTATTATTTTTAAATACATTTTTTAAAATGCATAGAAATAAACAATGAGGAACAGTCATCAAAAAATAAAGTTCTGGTTCTCTATCTCTTTAATTAGCTATGTGACTATTGGCAATTCCTTGCTCTATAAATACAGTGAAAACAGTGTACTGGATTTCCAGGGTGCCTTCTAAAGCTAATATTCCATGACATGATAATTCATTGATATATTCAAGTACCCATTCTTTCAAAAAACATAGCATGCTGCTTAGCATGAAACAAGCACTCCCTAAACACTGGGCATACATAAGTGATTAAAACATTATTGTCACCTTAAGTTCACAGTTACAAGGTTAATATGGGTAAGTAAACATTTATAATACAACCAGGGTAAGAGCTACAGTAGAGAAAATTTTAAAAATATGGTTTTCTACAAGAAATGGCTTTACCTCCATCTGAAGACTGAAGGAAAGCTTTTAAGATGAGGTGATACTTGAGCTAAGAACTCAAAAATCAGTTAAGATTATTTTTCCATAAGACTGGTTTATTCTTACTCTCTCTGTTTTGATAGGCCAATACCCTTAACACAATTCTGGCTTGCTTAAAAAGAGTTTATAGGAAAGGGACAATTTATAATTTTGGAAATTTCAAGAGGTAAAATATGGCTGAGACAAGAGGTAATAGATAGGACATAAGTGTTGAAGGGTGATGCTGGAAACATGGTAAGCATCAGATCATAGGTCCCCTCAAATGCTAAGCTGAGGTGTGTGGCATTTTAGGGACTCAGTGATTTACTAATTTTTTTTGACATTTTATTGAAGTATAACATACACAGATAAAAGGACCCAAATTTTAAATGTACATCTCAACAAATTCTGACAATGTAGAAACTATATAATCAGCATCCAGTTCAAAAACTATAGTAGAACATTACCAGAGTCTCAGAAGACCCCCACCCTGTGCCTCTGCCTGTCACTATCTCATTTCTCCAAGGGTAACTACAATTCTAATGCCTAATACTGATTTTTGTCTGCTTTTAAAATTATGTAAATGAATTGTATATTAAGTGTTCTTTCGTTTGGCTTCTTTCATTTGATGTTATGTATATGAGAGTCATCCTTATTGTTATATACAATTGTGTATAGTATATTTATTTCCATTGCAGTACAATGTTTCTGCATCATAAGTAATATATATTTGAAACTTTAGAGTTTTCTAAAAGGATTCTAATAATTTTGTACCTCTGTCAACAGTATATCAGGGACAGTTTCAATCCCTGATATTATATATTGGCAGTTTCAATTTACATTTACTTGATGCCTAAATACATTGAGCACATATACAGTGTGTCCCCAGAAAATGTGAACACAGATTGAATAATTATAAAGTCAGTGTTTATTAACATAGAGTTGATTTTTAAAATTTAAAAGAATCTACAGAAATGCATTATTTTTTGTTTATGCCTGTTTTCAAACTGATGACCATTCTGGTCCAGGCACTGCTGGCCAGCGTGAAGCAATGAACTCGCGAACATCTAGAATCATTTCTTTTTGTATTTTTCATTCTTGTTCAATGGCTGCCATCTATTTGTCAACTATTGCCAGTTTTGTACTGTAAACTTTATCTTTTATGTAGCCTTATTAAAAAAAAAGTCTCATGGCCTGGAGGTTATTCCATGTTCAACAGACTTCACCCATTATTTCAAATCAGTTAAACCTGAAAAGGGGAGAAAATTATGTGAGTTATCTGCTGTGAAAGTATGTATACATTTTGGGGAGACACCCTGTATATTCATATACTCATATATTATGAGCCATATGGATATAGTTTTTATAAACTTCTCTTTAAGTATTTTGATAATATTCCTATTAGGTTGTGTGTCTCTTAAATATTTTCAAGCAGAATAAATTTGATATATCTTGTGTTACAGAAAGACCCGCATTTTTTTTGTCATGTTCTTTGTTATGGTATTCTCTTGTAAGAAATTAGAGATATTAAAAGCATCTTGGGATTTATTTGGCTTATATTGACTACATTTCTATTATAGACATTCATATTAAATTTTTAATTGCTTTTATTCATATTTGTAATATTTGAAGAAGTTAAGAAAGGGATCTCACTTTTGAGTACTTTGCACTGTGAACTATATAATTTCATTTAATATTTATAAAACTATTTATGACTATTGTTGATATCCCTGATTTATATTTGTTAGAAACTGGTGCACAGAGATATTAAGTAAATTTGACCAAGATCACAAATAGGAAATTCAGTGTCCCAGCCTTAAGCAATTTGATGAGTTTATTTTGTGAATGCCCATCCAGGTATTGATATTTATATGGAGGTGATCAATGACACAATCCACTTAGGTACATTTAGATAATGTTTGTAAGAATGGGTCTATTCCTTTCTATAGCCTAGATGAATGTGGTCTTATGGACCCTTTTGAGGATCTGGGTTGTGTGATGTTAAAGACTTTTACTGAGACTAGATTTCTGTCTAGCTTAGTGGTGAGGTCTTTATTGGAAGAAATGTCAGAACAAAATGTAATGAGCCAGATTTCCAGTGTTATCTGTGACATGTAAAAAGCTTCTAAGTAATCATTCTCATCCTTTCTTACAATAAGAAAAAAAATACTGAACAAACTGAAAAATTCAATTAATTGTCTTGTATCTATCAAAAAACCAAGGTCGCAGGACAAACCAACACCCTGAAAAATGGGGAGACCAGTGAAACTAGAGTCACTGGCAAGATCTTACTTAGAGCAGGAGCTACAGGAGCCATAAACTGGTAGGAACACTTAAATAGTAAATTTAATGAATTACAAGAGGAAGGGTAGAGTAGCATGAGAGTGAGAAACACCTGGGGACTACATTTCTTGGTGTGGGGAGGGCACAATTTCCTGGATTTTATTAATACCTTCAGGAACTCCACTAAATTCTCATTATGAAAAGCCAAGAAACATATTTTTCTGGCTTTGGCAAGGGGAGGGAAAGAAACAATTATATAACATGCTATACACATTCTTGACAATAAAGGGTTTGTGTTCATGGGTAAATGCTTTACCAGAATTTTCACATAGAGAATTTAAAACAACTGTTATCAATACCTTAAAGGACCTAATGAAAAAAGAAGATAACATTCAATAATAGATGAGTAATGTAAGAAGAAACATAAAAATTGTAGGAAAGAATCAAAATAAAATGCTAGAAAAATATGTAACAAATGAAGAATGCCTTTGGTTGGCTCATTGATAGATTGGTCCAGCTAAAGAAATAATCAATGAGCTTGAAGATACATCAATAGAAATGTTAACCAATAAAGATTTGAGGCTGTAAAACAAAAGTTTATTTGGGGTCTTAAAGAATTTGAATCCAGGAAATACAAAGTCAGGTAGCAATCCAAGTTTCACGCTGGAGAGAACAAAGAAAAGCGGCATTTATTAAAGCAAAACCCACAATATTTGTAACAAAAGAAACTTTTCCTCTTGGCTGTCTAACTTGGTGTGGTGATTAGTTTTAAAACAATTGGTCAGATCTATCCAGTGAGATTGAGCAAAGCAGGTTCCAGAATGTGCTTCTAAGGCAAGCATGAAAGTCTGAGAGTTCAAATCTCATTTAGGTAGTCCGTGCAAATGAAGGATACTGGTTGGTGAACCAGACTGACTCCTTTCAAGATGAAAAGTACAGATGGTTTGGTTGTCATGATGAGGAGGAAGAAAAGTTCAGGGACTTTTCTCTTACTGTTCTCTCTCCAGAGCCACTTTTATTTCAAATATCCATATGGTTTACTTCCTCATTTCTTTTAGATCTCTGCTCAGATAGGAGAGTTTGACTGCTGTCTCTCATCTCTATCCATCTCTCTTACCTTATTTATATTTATTACCATATTTATCATCAGATATATATTTGTTTATTGTCTTTCTTTCTAACCTGAATATAAGGCAGTTTTGACTATTTGTTCACTGTTGACTCTCAGTGCCTAGAATAGTTCCTAGCACATAATAGCAATTCCACAAATATTTATTGAATGAATGAACATATGTATATGGTAACTGATGTCATAATGTACTTTAAAATAAATCTTTTGCATACTGATAAATCCGATTTTCAGTATGGTCTAATAGTTTTAGGCTAAATCTTCTATTTAAAAACATTCACAGAATACAGGATATTTTGAGAAAGGAGGAGAACAATGTGCTTTAGTAGTTTCTATGGCTTTCTGCATTTACTATCAGGAACCTCTGTACCAGGTTTCTTTGGTCCCTCATATTCAATAATGAAGGTAAAAACAAAAGATAATAAGGTTGTCATATTTTCCTTTAGAAAATTTCCAACTCCATCTTGGCCCATTGTATACAAATATAGATTCAGTAATTGTAATTGCAAGGTATGTTTTTCTAAATTTCTATCAAGTATTCTATTTGACATGTTATTATGAGAAGATTGAAGATTATATGTTACATGTCAGAGTAAAGTAGCATTCTTGCATTCTACCTCTGGAGAGTTAGAATGTTTGAACAACCATTTGACATAAAATCAATGGTTTTGCCAAGAAAATCTTTGCACCTCATTTATGAACTTTCCATCTCTCCTTACCTTTTCTCTTCTACCCTGTCCATCCAGATACACTTCTTGTCTACATGCATGCTCTGGACTTTCTAAATGCTACCTTACAGCCAGGCTGTAAGATTATCAGAGCTAGAGATTTGGGTTTCTTTATTTAGTATCTAATAACCATTCAGTGAAGGAATTGCTTTAACTGAATTATACTTGGGTACTAGGGCACTGACTGAGCCTGAGGGAATTGGCAAAAACCAAATGAAACTTACTGTTATATCTTACCACAAAGCATGATCAGGAAATTTATCCACTGCTTCCCACAGTATCCTCTCTATCAAGATCCACAGAAAAAAACTACTCTGGAATTTATATAAAAGAAACAAACAGGTTACCTAGGAAAAACTTAATTTTTCTATTTTATGGGCTCTATGAATCATGCTCATTATCATGTTTCCTTCTTGTGTAGCAACAAGAAAGCAAACATACAAACTGTTGTAACTTTTCAGGACCTATGCTCTGAAATTCTAATATCACCTGTGTTTTTTCATATCATACCAACCCCCTCAAGTGTTCATTTGTATTCATTTTGTATGACATGTCTTTTTGTAAGGAAACTTAAATCATTTGTGGGACAATCTAGGATATAGATAAATAATTATGGTGTGGTTTTGGTTGTTGTTTGCTTCATTTGTTTCCTACTGTGTTTTACCGTTAATTGTGTATGAATCTGTATTGAGCTGGAGGAAGAAATCAGCACATATTTTAAGTTGTATTTTTAAACCTGACAATTTACAGAAATGTAGAAACTCAATGCCATCCCCTGCCATGGATCGCTGATAATCATGTGTCTTCAGAAAATTCCAGAGTTGTTTACATTTACATTTTATTGGCATATAATTATTTTAAGTTCATGTTTTGTTTTGTTTTCCCACTGATAGTCAATTTTAATGTTAATGAAAGAAGATGACAAAATATTAATGATTGATTAACTGAGGTGAACTATGCAGAGGGTGCCAAAAATGTATACACATTTTAAGAAAGAAAATAAGCTATTAAAATTGTAATACTCAATATTTACCGATAGCAAATGATGAATACAAGTCATGTTTGACTTCTATAATTACGAGAGGTGCTCAAAGTTAATTTCAGCATACAGACACTTCTGATTACAGCAAGCTACTGCTTGAGCAACATTGACCAAAGTGTTCACTTGGATCACTGTACATGCTGCTTCAATTTACCACACATCTCAAACTTATCACAAATGCATGCAGTTGTAGGCCTGTTGGAGATTCTGTTGCATACTCACACCTCCATATTTGTTGTACTTCCACAATGTTCTCAAATTTCAAATACCACTTCAAAATGGTCTTTCTCTCCTCTAACAACAGACAACCATGCTTCTGTCATTTTCTTTGACTGTCCTGCCTGTCCAATGGGGATGATAGCATTCATTCGATTAGTCCCATCTTTTGAACGAACGTGATACTACACATTGCTACCCCAATCAAATTCAACTTCAGGAAATAATACATAGATAACAGCTCTTAAAATTTGTATACATGCTTTTGACACCACCAGTATATAGCTACTTTTTGTATTAATCTTATTTGTTTTTAAGATTTATTTTATTGATTTTGACAAACAGAAAGAGACAGAGACAGAGAGAGACAGAGAGAAGCAGGAGGGCCCAGAGCAGTCTCCATAGTTGTACATCTTCAGTTTTTCAACATGGTTTCGTTCCACACAGGTGAGTGGGGGCTGCTGCACAGGGTGGAAACTGGGCTGGGAGCCTTCTGCATAGGAGGCATGCCCCCTCGAGCCAGGGGCTGAACCAGGGGGCAAGAATTGAACTGGGGGCCTCCCGTATGGGAAGCACATCCCAGTTGAGCATATGGGTCCACATGGGCCGGGGTCTGGATTCGATCCTCAGTCCGCAAGGCTGTGAAGCATGTGCTTAACCTGCTGAGCCATCCCGGCTTTCCCTGTATTAATCTTTTGAGTCTCTTGTAGGGTAAAAAAACAAACAAACAACTTTTATTCTAAAAAGTAAAATATAAGTAAATAAAATTCAATGGTAGCAAGGAATCTTTGGCCCTGCTGCAACTTGAATTGTTAGGCTAAATACAATTCAAAAAATCACCAATGTTACATGAATCTTGAAACAATTCTTCTATTAATATTATGTGAATGGCTGGACATCTGTGATTCTCTACTTGAAGAAGAGCAATGATTTGTAATAAGCAAAATAAAAAAATGCTTCTAGATTGTTTTTCTTTTGAATTTAGACAATAGAGCAAATCCTAAAAAAGTAAATATTAACATACAGGTTCTGATACCTGTACCCCAGCATGAAGACAAATCATATATAAAGAGTAGTTTTAGTCTTAGTTGTGGGCATTTAGCTTTTGGGTGTCTCCTCTCATTAGAGAGCTTTGTCTTTCCTTTCAATAAACTTTGCTGCTTAACCTTTCAAAAAATGTCTTTGAACATTATTCCAAGTGAAATACTGTTATCTTTTGCCATTGAATTATGTAAGTGGGTCAGAACTTTGTTAAATATCTTGTGTCCGATGTTTACTTTGCTGGTATTCTCTTATCAATAGTTTCTGGAAAAGGTTTCCTCATATTTTAAGAGCTATGAGTCTTTGGGATTGACATATTTGTGAATAAATAGTGTGTGTGTATCATTTAAGTCCCTTCTGGATCTTTTCTAACTTTCTCACATTGATAGCTTCTTCTTTTTTTTTAATCTTTGATTGATTGATTTATTTATTTATTTATTTTATTATTATTATATTTTTATTGTTTTGACAGGGAGAGAGAGAGAGATACAGAGACAGAGAGATAACTGAATTGGGGAAACTCCCCAGTTTAACACATGGGTCTGCACGGGCCGGGACCGGGATTCGACCCTTGGTCCCCGGCGCTGCAAAGTCAGCACTTAACCCACTGAGCCATCCCGGCTTCCCCATGATAGCTTCTTATACTGGTCCTTATCCAGATGGAAAATTTTATGTCATGTAGCTGTGAGTCTGAGTTTTTCCACATATTATCAAATATTAATATAATGAGTACTCCACTCTCTTTACTGACACAAGCTTATCCACCATCATCTGTCTTACCAAAGCTATGGAATAGTATTTGAATCCTTAAACTCAAGGAAGAATTCCAAATCTACATATGCTGTAAAGGACTTTTTTTCCAAGAAGAGAGGATAGGGTTCTGTGGCTTATTATTTGTGAGATAATCAATGCAATATTTATTGAGCATATACTAGGTACTGTGATTGTGTCCTGGATAAAATAATTAGTTGTGTTTTGAAGGTTAACCAAGGTTTTTATAGAGATGAAAGAAGGGTATGTTAGATGAAAGAAAAACATTTTTTAAGGATTTATTTTGTTTGAGAGAAAGTGAGACAGAGAGAGAGAGAGAGAGAGAGAGAGAGAGAGAGAGAGAGAGAAGGGTGGAGGGCCCAGAGCAATCTCAGAGCAGTATCCATAGCTGTACATCATTAGCTGTGACATGGATTCATTCCCAACAGGTAGATTTAGAGCTGCACAGGGCGGGAACCAAACCGATGGCCTCCCATATTGGGGACAAGAACTTTCACCTCTGAGTCATCCCAGTGGTTTCCAGTTGCACTGCTGTTCAACATATGGGGTGGTAACAGCTGTGACCAGAAATTGAACCCAACCTTATGATTGGGAGACAAGTTCTCAGCTGCTGAGCTATCTCAGCATTTTTTCCCCTTAATTTCAAAAACTGTTTTATTGTAAAATCTTGTTGGTGAATGATGGTCATATCCAGAATGCAGTGATTACAGAAGGGTTAATATGTTTTTCTTTTTTTTCAATTTTTTAAATTGTTATATTTATTAGGTTGACATTGGTTAGCAAAAATTACATAGGTTTCAGGTGTACAATTCTATAGTACTTCATCTATGTGTCATAATATGTGTCACCAGCATATTTTAAGACTCGAAAAACAAAGGATATATTCAGGGAATAGCAACATTTTAAATTAGATGTAATGTCAGTGGATAACAAAATATTGAGAGATAAAGCTTGAATACCATGCAGAATAGCTGATGTTTATTTTCACTATGTTTTGTTGACATAATATGTTTTGATCAGGAATAGATTGATCTGGCAACATTGAGCAGGATAAAGGCAAAGAGGGAAGAGTTTAGGCATGGAGGTTAAGGGTTTAAAGTGACTATAATAGCTTATGCACAAAGTCATGTAAGTTGTACCAGTGTTTTAGAAGTGGCAAAAGTAATGATGAGAGAGATACAAAAACTCAAAGATGGAAATAGTAACATTTACTAAATGATAGTTAGGATTGGGGGTAAGAAGGAAATGAAAGATGAAAAAAAAGTTCCTAAGGTCCCAATCCTAGAAGTATTGAAAAGATAAAGTCATTAAAGAAATATGAAATGTAAAAATATTTGTGTTGGAAAATTTTAATGTGATTACTTTTGAAAAATTCTAATAATATACATATAGTGAAATGCACTAATTTTAAGTACATGATGACTTTCATAAAATGAATACACCTGTGTAACCAACAATTAAATCAACATATAAAATAAAACTTTACCAGCACCCCAGAAACCTTCATAATGCTCTCTCAGTTATTACTCTCACCCCTAAGTAACCACTATTATCTCATTGTATAATGTATCTATTTTGAATCGATACACTGGTATACTAATAAATATATAACAATCAGCTCTCAGGGATGGGGGAGGGAGGAGCCTTAATTTGTAATATTTGACAATTGCTGTCAAATAAATACTTCTACCATAGCTAATATTAAGCTGCCAAGAAGATACCACTAAATGTGGTGTTGAGGCGTAATGCACACAATCAGCTCTCACAAGCTGATATAAACTGGCCTTATGACATGTTGAAAGCGATAAAATACTCATATATGTATATGTTTTTTAGTGTTGGCATCTTTGCTCAGTATTATATTTGTAAGATTCATCCATTGTGTTCTATGTAGTAGTGGTTAATTCTGTTTTATTCCTATATTAAAATTTGTTTACCCAATCTTCAGCTGATGGATAAATTATTGGGTTCTTGATTTTTAGCTATTACTAATAATGCCACTGTGAAGCTTCTTGTGTATGACTTTTGTTATACATATGTACACATTTCTATTGGGCATATACTTAGGAATTCAATTACTGGGTGTGCAGGTGTCCTGCTTTAGTAGATACTACCAAACAACTTTTCAAAGAGTTTATACCATTTTATACTACCACTCATACTTTATGACGGTTTTAGTTTTTCCATAACCTTGGCAAAACTTAGTATTGCCAGTCTATTCATTTAGCTACTCTAGTGATTATGTAGTACTATCTAATTGTGGTTTTAGTTTGTATTTTCCTCATGCACCACGAGGTTTCTTTTGGGCCATTTGAAAGACATCTTTTCCAAAGTGACTTTGTAGCCTTTTGCTCATTTATTTTAATTGGGCTATCTGCATTTTCTTAGCGATTTGTGAAATTCATTACATATTCTCAAAAAGAGGTGTTTTTTGTTGTTGTTGTTGTTGACTAGATAAATCTCCTGTGGCTTGATTTTTCATCTCTTAGTGGTGTCTTTTGTTGAACACAAGTGGTTAATTTTAATAAAATCTAATTTATTAAATTATTTATTTATTTATTTATTTTATTGTTAAATTTAATGGGGTGACATTGGTTGGTAACAATTAGATAGTTTCCCAATGTACAACTCCACATCACATCACCCATTTTAATTTATTAATTTTTGTGGGTTGTGCTTTCTGTTATCCTGTTAAAAATTTTTTTCTACTTAAAAGGCATTGAAGATATTCTCATTTGTTTTTGTAAGATCCGCATGGAATTAAATTTTATCTATGCTGTGAGGTAGGGGACCCATGTTTTTTACCATATGAGTTTACAATTGATTCAAACTATTTTTTCCGAGTGCACTACAATGGCACAATCTTGTCTGTAAATAATAACAATTTTGTTTTTTCTTTATAACCCTGTCCCTACTTTTACCTTTTGAAATTGAAGGGATGTTAAGATGGTTCAGCTGGTTAAGCACTTGTCTTGCAGCCCTGGGGTCCAAGGATAGAATCCAGTCCCCAGGCCATGTTGTGGACCCATATGCTGAACTGGGGTGTGTTCCCCATGCGGAAGGTCCCCAGTTTGGTTCTTGCCGGGGCAAGCGTCCCACATGGGAGGCCCCTGGTTTGGCCTGCAGCTCAAGAGGGCCCCTTGCATGGCCCCCACCCACCTGTGTGGAATGAAACCATGTCAAAAACTGATGATGTACAATTATGGAGACTGCTCTGGGCCCTCCCTTTTTCTCTGTCTCTCTGTCTCTGTCTCTCTCTCTGTCAAAACAATAAAATAAATATTTTAAAAAATAAAATTGCCTGATTTCACTAATGCGACTTTCTAGTACATGTTATAATTAGTTTTAATGTGTAAGCTAACATTATTTTCACTCTTAGGAAGAATGCATTCAATAAATCACTATTAATTATGTTTTTTGATTAATAGTTATTTTTTTCTTTTTTTGTTTGGGTGTATTTGCTTGTTTCTGTGTGATAAGCCTGTAACAGATTAACACAGTTCCTATCTGTTCCTTGGATGTTAAATTCTAGCAAATATTTTTTCTATATTCATTGAGATAGTCATGTACTTTTTTTCCCTTTTATTTCTTGTTAATGTGATGAATTGCATAGACTGAGTTTTGAATGTTAAAACAACTGTGCATTCCTGAAATGAACCAACTTATTTGTGACAGTTTATTCTTTTTATTTGTTGATGGATATTATTTGAAAATGTTTTGTTTAGCTTCTTTATGTCTATTCAGAACAGAGTTTTACTTATAATTGAACTTTAAATAATGCACCTGAAGGCTATGGTATTACGGCTATCCTGACCTCACAAAAGCACTTGAAAGTCTTCTTTTTTTTTCTAGTTTCTAGAAAGGATTTTTTTTCTCATGAAATTATTTTTTTTGCAAATATTAAAGATGATTTACTGAACAAGCCATCAAGGCTATCAGAAGTTTTACATTATGAATTCACTTTCTTTGCAAGAAATAGGGCTTTGCTTTTTAGAAAAAAATTGAGATATAATTAGCATACCATAAATCCACCATTTTAAGTGATATGATTTTGAATAGTTTCTAGTATATTTTCAAAGTTGTACAACTATAACCACTATCTAATTTCAGAATATTTTCATCACAAAACCCTGAAATCATTAGCAATCATACCTCATTCCCGTTTCTCGGCAGCCTCTGGAAGCCTCTAGTGTACTTTTTGTCTCTATAGATTTTCTTATTCTGTAAAATGAGATTACACAATATGTAGTTTTCATCTGACTTCTTTCATTTAGAATAATGTTTTTACAGTTTATATTTTATCATGTGTTAGTACTTTGTTCCTTTTTATGGCTCGATAATATTATTGTATGGATATGCCATATTTTATTTCTCCATTCATCAATTGATGGACACTATTTGGCTATTGTGAATAGTGTCTCTATTAATATTCATGTATGGACATATGTTGTCAATTTTAAAACAGCTGCACCATTTTACATTTTTAGCAGCAATGTATGAGGGTTCCAATTTCTCCACATTCTCATCAATACATGTTATTGTCTGTCATTTTGATTAGAGTCATTTTAGTATGTGTGAAGTGATATTTTATTGTTGCTTGATTTGCATTTCTGTAATGGTTAATGATGTTAAACATATGTTCAAGTACTTATTGGCCATCTGCATATCTCCTTTGGAGAAATATCCATTTTAATCGTTTGCTAATTTTTAAATTGTATTTTTTAAATATTTTTTAGTTGTAAGAGTTCTTTATATATTCTGGATACAAGTCTTTACCTGATATATGAGTATGATTGAAAAATATATTATTACATCCTCTTGGTTGTCTTTTCACTTTCTTAATAGAATCATTTAAAGCACAAAAAATATTTTAATGAAGCCCAACTTATTTATTTTGTTGTTGTTGCTTGTGCTTTTGTTGTCATATCTAAGAAACCATCTCTAAGACACCATTGTCTAATCCAAGTTCATGGAGATTTATACCTATATTTTATTCTAAGAGTTTTATAGTTTGTGGTCTTACAATTAAATTTTTATATATTTTTTCTTAAAGTTTAAAGTAGAAGTTACACTTTATTTTGCATGTGGATATCCAGTTTACCAGCAGTATTAGAGAAAATACTATTTTCCTCATTGAATTTTTTGACACCCTAATTATGTGAGTTTATCACTAGACTCTCAATTCTATTCCATTGATCTATATGTCTATCCATTTCACAGTACCATACTGTCTTTTTTTTAAGATTTATTATTATTTTTTGTTTGAAAGAACGGAGGAGGGAGAGAGAGAGAGAGAGAGAGAGAGAGAGAGAGAGAGAGAGAGAGAGAGAGAGAGAAGTGGGGGGTGAGTCCAAAGTAGTCTTCATAGCTGTACATCATTAGCTGTAATATGCTTTCATTCCACACAGATGGATATGGGGCCATGCGGGGCAGGAATCTAACTGGGGGCCTCCCACGTGGGAGGTGAGAACCTTTGTTGCTGAGCCACCTTGGCAGTTACCAGTTGCACCACAGTTAAGCATATGGAGTTTGCATGAGCTGGGGCAGGCACTGAGCTATCTAGGGAGTCCCAGTACTGTACTGTCTTGATACTGTAGGTGGTCTATGTGTATATTCATTTCTCAGTATCATACTGTCTTTTTTTTAGATTTATTTTATTGTTCATGAGAAGGTGAGAGAGATGTGGGTCATACAGGGCAGGCACCAGACTGGGGGCTTCCCACATGAGAGGCAGGAAGCTTTGCCACCAAACCCAGTGGTTACCTGTTGTGCCACAGTTCAGCATATGGGGTTTGCATGGGCCAGAGCCAGGTTTTGATCCCCAGAGCTCAAGGTTGTAAGGCAAGCACTCAACATGCTGAGCGATCCCAGCGTCCCTAGTACCATAGTTTTAAGATCCCAAATTCGGAGTCCTCAAACTTTGTTCTTCTTTTCAAGATTGTTTTGGCTTTGGGGGGTTTCTTACATTTTCGTATACCTTTTAGGATCAACTTATTAATTACTGCAAAAAAAAAGGCCATTGGCATTGTACAATGCATTGAATAAGTAGAATGTGGGTGTTTTCCATTTTTTAGGTCTTTTAAAATTACTTGTAATGATTTTGAAGTGATATTTAAATTACTTGCATTTTTTAAAGGATTGCTCATTGTTAGTGTATGCAAGCACAATTGATTTTTATATTAGATATTGTGTCCTATAACCTTGATAAACTTGTTTATTAGTTCTAATAGTTTCTTTTTTTCTTCTTTCTTTTCTTTTTTCTTTGTAGATTTCTTGCAATTCTCTATATACAATATCATGTCATCTGTGACTACAGATCGTTTAATTTCTTTCTAATCTGGATGCTTTTTATTTTTATTTTTTGGCGTGTGGGGGGGGGGGGCGGTAATTGTCCTGGCTAGAAGTATTTCCAGTGCAATTTTAAATAGAAATGCTGAGAAGGCATGTCCTTGCCTTGTTCATGATCCTAAGGGGAAAGTTGTCCACTTTTCACCATTATATATGATGCTAGCTGTATTTTTTTTTTTTTTTAGGTATTCTATATCTATATATGTCAATTAAGTTGAGCCTTTTAATTATACTGTTTAAAACTCTTATAACCTTACGTATTTAATTTGCTGGCTCTACCCACTGAGAGAGATGTGCTGAAATCTCCCACAATTGTTTTTGGATTATTTATTATTTCTTGTTGGTTTATCCATGCTTTCTTTATAAAATTTGGGTTTAAATTGCTAGGCTACCCAAATTTTCATTGTTATATTCTATTGTGTTGAGTTTTGAAAATGTGAATTATTTCTCTATCTCTACTAATATTTCAGTATAAATGTCACTGTTGTTCTTTAAAACTCTTAAAACACTTGTACTATAGGCATGCCTCTTGTAAGTAGCAAAGAGTTTTTGTGTATATGCTTTTTAAATTAGTCTGACCATTTTAGTGTCCCACTTCAAGTATCTGGTCTATTTTTATTTAGTTGAAGTAGCGATATATTTATATTTAATATAATATTTTATATTTTACTACTCTCATCTTAGTTCCTTGCTTTTGACTTGGAGGATTAGTCAAGTATTCTTTTTAATATTCAATTTTTTCTATAATTTTTTTATTATTTTATTATTCTTTTAATTGTTTTCCCTAGGTATAACAAATGTATTCTTCACTTATTTGATTTTAATCTGTTAGATCTCTTATAACTCTCTGGGCAATGCAAAGATTTTAAAATATTTTAACTTCATTTATCCCAATTCTGATTTTGTCCTATTGTGTATTTTAATTATCTATATGTTACAAATATCATAGACTAATAGTATTATTATTTTAAGCAGTCAATTTATGCTTATTTTTGTTTTTTCTAATGACAGTTTATGCCTCTTGCATTACCATGATTCCAACTCAAATAATTTCACTTTTTCTTCTTCCTATGGTATTTATTTAATGGATATAATCAGGTTTTCTTTGTTTTAAAAATGTATGTATAATATTTCCTCTTTATTTTTAAAGGATATTTTTCCTCAGTTACAAGCTCATAGTTTTATTTTGGTTTAATTTCAGCACTTTAAATATATTATTCTACTGTTTTTTGGTGTTCCATTTTATCTCATGATAAATTGACTGTTAGTCATATAGTCATACTGTTGTTCCTTTGGAGGTAATATGTCATATTTATCTGTATACTTTTAAATATTTTTATTTTTCCTTTGTTGTTAACTTTCAATTATTTTATGCACACACACACACAGTTTGGATTTATGGAGCTTCTTAATGATGTAGTTTGAGAAACTTGTAGACTTGCATCTCTTCAAATACTCCTTCTACTCCATCTCTCTTTTGAGTCTTGCCAGAAATAGAAATTAAACATATGATAGACATTTTCCCATGTCCCATACAACTCTTACACTCTTTTCTCATTTTTTAATTTTTGCAACTAGTGCAAAAAATTCATGAATTTTTTTGTGCTGGTTGTTTGAGAATGCTGGTTGCTTGAGTTCCAGTTAACTGAGAGTCTACTGTATATACTTCCATCAGATTCTGGTTTTTTTTTTAAAGATTTATTTTTATTATTGTTTTTGACAGAGAGAGAGAGAGAGAGAAAGAGAGAGAGAGAGAGAGAGAGAGAGAGAGATACAGAGACAGAGAGAAAGGGGAGGGCCCTGAACAGTCTCCATAGTTGTACATCATTGGTTTTTCCACATAGTTTCATTCTACAGATGGGCATGAGGCTGCACAGGGCAGGAACTGGGCCAGGGTCTCATCCCGGTGAGAACTGAATTGGGGGCACTCTCCAGTACAGCATATGAGTCGGCATGGGCCGGGGCCTGGGTTTGATCCTCGGTCCCCAGGGCTGCAAAGTGAGCGCTTAACCCACTGAGCCATCCCGGCTTCCCCAGATTCTGTTTTTAATATATAAATTCTAGGTCTCTTAGGAGAAATTTGTATTTATTAAAAATCTATTTTCTTGAATGATTTAATTATAAAATGTTAAAAGTTTATGTCTGATAACTCCAATTTCTAGATATCTGTGATTCTAATTGCCTTTATTTCTGTTGACTTGTGAGCATTTGGTTCTGTTTCATGCCATGACTTTCAATTTTTGATTAAATGCAAGGTATTGTTATGAAAATTTGTGGTGGCTCAAGATAATATTATTTTCCTCCAGGGAAGATTTAATTTTTTTCCAATAAAAGATGTAGTTAGAGGAATCAACCAATTCTAATTGAAAATGCTTTATTTTCACATTTCTTTTATTTTTAGGGTATCGGTATTCTAGAGCATCAATTAAATTGTGTTATGTTTACCAGGGCACCTTTTCCATGGTGGCCCTTCAAGTCTGGATTTTAACCTCTTAGCAGTTGCATTGTTCTTGGTTCCCCAGAATCATGCTTCATGTGTTTTAAAATTGCCTCAATGGAAAATAACATTCATATTGTCAATTGCACCTCAATGTATTTTACTTCTCTCTGGGATTCTGTTCCTTTGACTTCTGAGTTTTCAATGCCTTCAAACAATTATTTTTATATTACAATAGCTTTTATATTTATTCTCACTGGGATATATAATTTGACATTAGCTAATTCTTTATGGCTAAAAACAAAAATACTCCCACATAGATTCTATTCTAATTATGTTGTATTTTAGTTATTGGAGGTAGTATTTGCATTTGAATTTAGGATTTAGGAACAAATAATAGCTAAAATTGTAGCTATTGAAATTGGGATTTTTAAAAGCAGCCAAAAGCAAATAAAGTAATTTAGTGTTTTATATTAAAAAAAAAGAAATTGGGATTTTTCAATAGATTCACATGGTCATATTAACCTTCCATTAAAAGCTTTTGATTATTTTTACAGGCACTTTGAATCAAGGTGTTGGGCTTTTAGAGGTTTACAGTGTCTTATGGTGGTAGCCAACACTGTGACCTTTAAGCACAGAGAGATAACATTGGTAACATTTATTTCAATTTACTTTATTGTATTCTTCTAATACTGTTTACATGGTACTTTATAGGAGAAAGAAACTTTTCCTCATATCCTCTTAAGTTTAGTAAATAGGATCCTACAAATTAAACTGAAAAAAAAATACGGATTGACAAGAGAAGAAAGCATTTTTACACAAGTATGAGGGCTGTACAGAAAAAAAAATCAGTCATTGTCAATATAACGAGAGTGGTTACATGGCTGGATACTTACCAGACAGCCCTTGTATATTAGAACTTCACAGAAGAGGAGTGAATATCCAAAGAGGTGGTTAGACCAGGGGCTTATATACCATTTTAACATAGTTTGGAGAAAGGTGATGGAGCATTTGGGATGTGGGAGGAAATAGGTAATGGGAAGGTGACTAAAAAATATATGGTAAGTAGGGTTGTTTAGTAAAGTTTATTATGCAGATTCAGGTCAACTCATGTGATAAGAATTGTATTGGGTAAGTAACTTTACAAATAGCAATTTTCTTTATAAATGTAAATTTCCTTTGCAAAAAAAAAAAAATATATATATATATGCCCTGTTTTAAGAATTTCCCTGCATCTGCTATTCCTCAGTCATGTAGGCACAAAGAATAAGGCTGAGGGAAGAAAGGAGGAGGAAGGGAAAGGGAAACAAATTAGGGAAGAGATGAGATTATCCTTGAGAAAAAGTGCAGCAACCAGACCAACCAGAACTACATTTAGTTGGCCAAGAGCAGATTCAAAATGCCATCTTGCCCCTCAAGGTGAACTTTCGTTAATTATAATTATATTATTGCCATCATGGTTAGAGGAAACCTCCATCCTGTGCTGTGTTGCCATGACTCTTCTGGCAAGAGCCAAATAAGGAAAAAAA